>JBBPMG010000126.1:0-49075 GCA_038090195.1 Boletellus deceptivus
GCCCAGTAAGGCTAGGAAGCAGAGAAAACACTGTAGAGCCTTTACACGCATGAGCTCAGGGTGGAGGTAAGGAGGGATCAGTGCTATTACCCCAAGAACATTCGGCTTTTAAGCTTATTTATCAAAATGGACACCATGCGGACTCTGTGATGCGTTGCCAGCGCGGTGAGGATCACCTTTCCGGTGCCATGATTTAATGACTGGACACCATCACTGCGGTCCGCTGCGCAGATGCAAGCTGTAGCTGTCGGAAGGGTACACGCCGCGAAACGAAGCGGCTTTTTAACAACCGACCAAGTTGTCGTGCTGACGGTTCGCCGAATGCGAAATGTCAAACGGTTACCGGTGTGCATCAACTCGGATGTTCCAACTCACTGTTTTTCGAGAGAGAACCGGTGAAAAGGTTTTAGGACCTTGTTGGTTGCTTTTATTGACCACCATAAAAAGAGACATGGTCTATGCTGCTAATTTGTGAGCGAGTGGTCGGGTGGAGTATAACGCGCGGGGAGGAAAAGAATCACTGCTTCCATCCGACGCTGTTCGTCCAAATGACAAAGCCATGTGAACCCCCAAGTCGACCAAGAAGGCAGCCATGGTAGGATCGTTTACAGCTACGACTCTAGCTGTGGTGGTCCCGGCCACCCTTGCGCTCACATTCCCCTCACAGAATTTCGAGCGGTGCAGACATCTTCTGTGCTAATATTCGATTCATACCAGCGCGCTACAGCGTACGACCAACCCTTACAAAGGATGCATGCACGTAGAGCTCCCCGTCACAGCGCACCAAAAGATTGAAGAATCGCAAAAGTCGAGCCTGCGGGCACGAATCCACCATAAAACTGAGCTTGCACCTGGGCAGCGATCGAGCCTGAAGGGAGCGAATCCTTGTTCAATGCTCCAGCAACTCGTACGCCGATGTGGAACATACCAGCCTGAATGCCAGACGCCGTGAACCCAAGGATCCCAGCAAGACCCTTTGCCAGAGGATGAGCGACTAATACGCTCAGCACTAGGGCTACGATGCACCAAGGGTTTTCAACGACTGAACCAAACAAAAGCATTTTACAACCTTGCCAGAGGAAATGACTCTCCGGACCTACTAAAGTTCTTGACCGCCTCCCAGGCCGTGTTCACGTGTGGCCATACGGCGTTGAGCAGGTGGATGGCAGCACCGCCAACGGCCCTGAGAAGTTCGGTGAGGATCTCTCTCAAGAGACGAATCCATTCCTTCTCGCTCTGTGGAACGCTGGCCTTGAGAGTCATGGCGCAATCGATGGATTAGATGGGGGAATGTGAAAGGTCCTTGAGCTGTTGCTTTTTGTAGGCCATTTTGCGAGCACGGGAACGGACGCAATGACGTTTCTGTGAACCACTGGATGGCATTGGCAAAAACAAGCCCGAAGGAGAAGCACATTTGCACCTGGATTCTTCCGCGGGTTCTCGGCTGGGCCGCACTGTATGACAATAGTGCTACGTTGAAACGAACACTGGGCTTTGTAACGTCCACCAGGTAATCCAGCGGCCCATCCGTAAATCCATGACCGGCGGCACTTGTACAGTGATGTCGCCATAGGACGCGCACACTGAATCATGTGGGCATCTTTCGCGGGAAGACGACCAACCGAACGAGCCAAGAATCCGAACGAGCAAATTTCTTTGCAGGATCCGACAGGGTCCGTGTTCGTGTCCGCCAACGGGATACAAAGAATTTCTCGATGGCACTTTGACCCGGACTCTCGTTTTGCCTCTCTGACCGTGGCCGAGTCTTATTCGATGAATCGTCGGCTCAACTTGACAGACGTACATTTTTTTATAGCGATGTCGGCCGTGGCCTGCTGTTGGGCCGACGCGTGTGAGGATCAGCACCCGCGAAGATTATTGTCCTTGGACAAGATCACGGACCACATTACATGGAGATCAATGCGAGGGATATTCCGCTTTGCAGTGCCCTCTGGAGTGGCGTAGCCGTGTGAAGCAACATAATCAAACCATTGTGCACTGTCCATCATAAGGGTTCGGTCATACCTCACTGACGTTGCTGAGGATAGGAGAAGGTATGTTTGGGTGGTGCCACGAAATCTATTCATCATTGGAACCCTGCTATGACACCTGAGCTGGCTCTAGAGTAGTAACAGGAGTGGGGGCGATAGATGGCGAAGGATGTATCAGCAAGTTTCCTAACCGAGGCGGTGATTTGCGATTTATGAACTCGTAGGTAGTTGGCAACTTCGCGGCACCGAGGCGCAGAGCTACGAAAGGTGGTCAGCCGTAATATAGTAGGAGCTATTCCGAGACAGCCACCTTCTCGCGCAAGCTCCTCGCGTATGGGAACGCCGCCAACCTCAAAGATGACGCGACCGGTAGGGACACTGGAATGTCTCAGAGCCCCATAAAGCGTACTAAGAAATGGGAGCCATACCGAGTTGCCCAAAATTCGAACGTCCCCTTACCCTTGCCCATGCGCGTCTCGTTTCCCTACATATATGCGGCGTCAATATCCTCCAATTCGTATAATAGAAGTAAGACGTACTTTAATACAGACGGGGATATCTGGGAACACCCGCAAGTATACCTTCGCACCTTTCACGACCTTGATGGCCCGCTTGATGACCTCTTCGGCAGTCGCAAGCTGCTTTGCAGTGAACCGGACACCCTGCCCGTTGATTCTGATACCATACTCTCCATATGCGAGCGTCGTGCCCCGCGTAGATCCACCTGTAGGGATAGGAATGCGGCCTTTTTGACGTTTGGCGTATTTGACCTTACGCGGGGCTATTTGGTTGCGAAAACGCGCACCAAAGGCACCATTTGGAACGAAGACTGGTGCTATCGTCTGTCTTAGTTTCGGTAACGCGGAGGAGAGGGAAAAGAGCGGGAACATGGTCGTCTCGGTAGCCCGACCCAACCTGGTGGGAGTCGCCCTTTGGCGTGTGACCCCCCGTTGGAGGGTCATGACATTAACGGGCGTCCAATCTACAAGGACGCTGTCGACAACCACCACGACCACCGCCAGTCGCTCGCCACCATGAGCGACAAGAAGAGAGCGTTTGAGGGCAACGGCGAGACTTCTGTCGCAAAGAAGTTCAGAAGGTAGGACAGCCATGTTCTTGTTCGCACTGTCTCTGATTCTCCTCGTGTTCTTTGCAGTGATGCTGTGAGTGCTCTCCTCGTCTCTCAAGGTGATTCAGCTATCGCATTTATTCTAACATGTTTCTATAACCTTTTTGCTCTTCTACAGACACCCTCTAATGGTTCCTCAACGCCCGCCGTAAGTGTCGTCGCTCGCGTCGACGCCCTCCCGGTCTGCTGACCGTTCCGTCACAGTTGTCAGGAGATGCACTCATCGCTAAAAAACGAGCGGAGATTGCTGCCAAAGTGGCTGCGATGAAGAACAATATACCAGGCATCCAGAAGCCTGCCCCCGTCACGACTCCTCCCGTCAAGACTGCCAGCCCTTCTCCTGGGCCTGGCCCTGCTGCGCCTAGCATGGACGACCTTGCGCGCAGGGTTGCAGAGGCAAAACGTCGTGTTGCGGAAGCTCAGAGCAAACTCGCTGTCAAAGACAATCCCTACATGGTGAGTAGCGCCTGGTTATCCTTGCGCTATCTAGCTGACAACTCCACGTAGTCGATGCCTCAGACAGGAAAGAAGCACAAGCCACCTGAACCTGCGCAGCAAGGAGCGGGATTGAAGATGGCTGCACATCCGCTGTTGCTCGAGACTACTACAGTTGCGCCACAGTCCAAGAAAGACAGGTACAAACCAATGCAGCCCAAGTTTGCGTCCATCAAAGTATGCGAGTTGATTCCTTCGACAATTGACTTACGCTAACACAATCTGGCAGGCAAATATCCGCAATGTGCCTACTCCTCCCCCGGCTCCGAGTCCGGTTCCCAATGTTGAAGTAAAGTCGAACCCGTACTCCTCAGGATCTTCCGCCGTCAAGGATAGTGGTTTTGAGGGTGTTCCAAGGGAGCGAGCAGGTCGTTCATTCAGGTTTAATGCCAGAGGCAAGTACGTGCAGCTCGGAAATCAAATGCGCCAAGAGATACAACTCGAAGCACTAAAGCAACGCATCGCGGAGAGTGCTCGTAAAGCAGGTTTGGACACGGAATTTGAGACTCTGGAAAAGAACATTAAAGTGAGTGCCATCACTGTGAAGCTGGTTCGAGCTGACTTGGTACATAGCGTGAGCCACCTCCGGATGTAGAGTGGTGGGATGCCGCCTTACTACCGGGCAAGACGTACGATGACCTCAACTTTGGCTTCGAAACTCTCAATATTCGCACTCCGGATTCGCCAGTCACGCTCTATATCCAGCATCCCATCCCGATCCCTGCCCCTGGAGATAAGAACAAGGTCGGCCTCAAACCACTCAAATTGACCGCCAAGGTACATCGCATCGTTTGGCACTCGTCCTTCATGTCTAATACGATCTTTAGGAGCAAAAGAAGATGAGGAAGCAACGCCGGCAGGCCGAACTACAAGACAAGCGTGACCGTATTCGAATGGGCCTTACCCCTCCTGATGCTCCCAAAGGTATGCGGCAGAAGGTGATCAATCCAACATGATGCTGACGTTTTGTAGTTCGTCTCGCCAACTTGATGAAGGTGTTGACCTCAGACGCAGTCCAAGATCCCACACGAGTCGAGGCTCGTGTGCGCCGTGAAGTCGCCATGAGGAAGCATACGCACGAAAAGATGAACGCGGAGCGCAAGCTCACCGATGAACAGCGGCGTGAAAAGGTTGAGAACAAGAAGCTAGAGGAGGAAAAGAAGGGGATTTGTGGTGCTGTATTCAAGTACGCTCGACGTTCTCGTGTCTGCTCCACCCTGATGTCTTTTTTTTGGTAAAGGGTCAAGAACCTGTCGGATCCTGCCCACCGCTTCAAAGTTCGGAAGAACGCGGAGCAGATGAATTTGACGGGTTTGTGTATCTTCAATCCGGCGTTCAGCATGGTCTATGTTGAGGGTGCACAGAAATTTATACGACAATACAAACGCCTCTTGTTGCACCGTATCGCCTGGACAGAGGCCGCTCGCCCTCGCGGGGGGGAAGACGTCGAAATCGAAGCCGACGAGGAAGGTATAGATAGCCAGGAGAAAGAAAGGGTCAGTGGGGTCTCCAGTGCGGAAGGGGAAGGTGTGGCTTCGTTGGAGGATAACGCATGCTACCTGGTCTGGGAGGGTTTACTCCGGGAGCGGGCGTTCAGCAACTTCAAGCCGAGGAGCTGCCCTACTGATGGGGCTGCGAAGGAGGCACTCGGACAGAAGTTGGCAGGATATTGGGACATGACCAAGAACTGGAAGCCGGAGGAAGAGGAATTGTTCTAGTCGGTGATGTTTCCAATGACTTTTGTCGGGCAGTCTTGTAAGTAGTAGTTCTTCGCGGAGTTGCAAATACATGCCTTTGAGGTTCAACATGCATTTCGCCCTCGTCGTGTTTTCTGCTGCTCCGCTGTTTGCCTTTGTCGTTGGCTCTCCTCTCATCGATGTGAGCCCCAGCACAGAACAGCGAATACTAGGTCCCGGTTCGCGCGACAACATAGATGCGCCCGCCCAGTGCCAACCTGAAGGTACCCTCTGTGATTGGCCGGCTGGCTCGAGGGGCCCTTGCTGTCCGCCTCTGCTTTGTATACCGTTGACCCCGCAAACATTGCCTTACATGGTTTGTTCCTGAGGTGTTTGGTTTTTGGTTGCAACATTTCCTGATAGGCTGATGTGTCATATCCTAGCTTGTATTCATGATGTCTCCTGGGCACTAGCTGCATGTCCGCGCATTGCATCCTACCATTTTCTCTGATGTGAAAAGGTTGCGACTCTTCGGGGACCAAATTGGGTCCGGTTCTCTTCGACGCTGGGTGCGTGTCCCCATCGCCTGTACGCGGACATTCCGTACACTTTCTCCTTCCACTCGTCTGATTTGGTCAAACTCACCGTGCTTGCATGGACCTACCGTTTGTCCCAAGTACAAGAGACCGGAAGCCTTTCTCTCAAATTTGAAACGACAACAGGCCATTGCTGTCCAGACGGGGTGCCTCCGAATTGTTGTTCACCGTCCACGTTCCCGGCCCCCGAGTTGTGGCGAACAAGCAGCGAGATTGGCGGTCGGGCCAGCCTGTGTCCACGTCGGATCACAACTCATCGTCGTGCACCGGAACACACCCATCCTGTCCGTCTGATCTGATCCTGCCCTCTTATACCATTTCTTCCCTATATCTACTGGGTCCCATCTGCCCCCCGTCTCCTGCTCGTATCGGAGTTGCGCTTCCGTCGGCTTTCTTCTGGCGCGCTTTACCTTGATACGGGCTTGAACCCGGCGTCCTACTTGCGGATCTTCGCAGCTCTCCTGGATATGATTACCTGCTTGAGGAGGTCGAGGTCCTGAGCCGAGATTCGCTGCACGATCCTGACACAACGTTTGAGGTCGTCCACGCTCGATCCGGGGCGAGACTGGGGTCCTCTGTCATTTCCGACTCCCTGTCACCGGATAGAATTCGGTCGTAGAAGGGTCCAGTCCGCTCTTTGTGGGACAACGAAGTTCCTGACGATCACCCGGCTTCAGAATGTTGGGATTCCGTTTTCGAGACTGGCAGGTCCTCAATGTCCGGCGGTGGCTTTCTGAGGACATGGGTGAGAGTACTCGTGTCAGATGCTCAGCTAGGGCTGCGACATACGTGAACACGGTAATATGTTCCTGAGTGGGTTTTTGGAGTGCTTGACGGGTAAGTTCTTCGAGTGATGCTTTGTTCATGTTTATGTTACCTGAGGATGGGGGTGTGCTGGGACATGGCTTTGGCCTTGGGTTGCGAGTTTATAGTTTGTAGTTCGTGACTGGGGCGCAGTTATCACTGGGCAAGTTCACCCTAAGTTCCACGCTACTAGATGGTTTGGAAACGTTTCAGGTCCTCCAGGTGCGTGTGTTTTTTAGTAGATCAGATCAGCGTGAACCATATGAGAACGATAGGCCGCCAATCCCCGGTCCAACAGCTGGCTCGCAAGTGATTGGTGTAGTCAAGCGAGGAACTCGCATTCTAGTGTTCGTCCTTTTCTATGGATCTATGGGTTCCTGCTTCTCAAAATCAAAGCGCTCGCATTGCTTTTGGTCACTGTAAGGATATCGGACCGTCATCCCAAAACTGAAGAATGCCCTTTGTTTGTGGGGCTGACATTGATCATACGAACCTCGTTGGATCCATATCTTGGATTGCGCACCTCATCGCACGCCTAGGGTAACTGACGCTCGGGCCGTGGCTCGGTAATTCTTACCCTTGGCGACGGGCTGGTCAGGTCCCGTTATCCTGCACGTTATGCAGCCTGCCGCTGTACGCACTTTGACTAATCTGTGTCCGCGGTCTCCTACTGCAGCTTGGTGATGGGGCTAGGTGACTCGGTATGGTTTGCTTGCGGCGACATTCTATATGGCTGGGACGTTGCATCGACTATTCCTGTATCTGGGGGGGGGGAAGTTGTTCCAGCTTCAATCGGCTTGGCCATCGGATTTAGAGTCTATTGATCTCTAACCACAGGTGTTGCAACCAGGTGATGTGCGTACACGTTTGCGCCACTGGCAGATCAGGCTATCGATCGAAGGCCAAATCATGCGTATCAACTTCGTCGATGAACTCGCCCCTTCCCTAGGGCTAGATGGGTAAAAGCGCGGGACGCTAGTCCTAGCCCGCATAGTGGTGTTCACGCCTCCGCTCGCCTACCAGTGCGCCGAACCACAACTCAAGCCAAAGTAGAATGACCCGAGCACGTTTATAGTTGGCGCCAGCGCTGATTTTAGTTCACGTCCTGCTGGCCGGGCGACCGACGAATTGCCGGGCTACGATTGCGCGGTATTTCGCTCCACTGCGACCAACCTGACGGGACTGATAACGAACACGACGCGGTAGAGTATACATCGTCATCATTGGAAATCTACGGGTAGTGTTAACAACGCTTGACTTGATGCTTACACGAAGGGACTCTCCAGCTTATCACCTCTTAGCCTTATATTTCTGCGACGACGACGATCAAGATGATACCGACGTCCTCTGGTGCTCGAGCAATGTCTCTACGAACTCGGCAAACGACGCACGGATCTCGTCGGGCGGTAGCAGTACATCTGACCGTGATTCTTCCCCTGAACGATACTTGCCCGTTTTCACTGTAATATTTATTTTATTTGCACGATATGCGTGGACGAAGGAACGACGACAAGAAAGGTCCAGACACGCACCTAGGACACGCCAAAGACCGAGCTCGACCGCACCCTCACCGAGATCAGCGCGGACGTCATCGCCGATCACAGCGATCCCCTTCCAGCGGTTCGGATCGGAAGGAGGGTGTGGTGACGCGTCCGAATCGTGCTCGACGGCTCGCACAGCGTCGAGATCGCGTTCAAGATCGCACAGCACGGCCTCGAAAAACGCCCGCGTCGGCTTCCCGACGACCGTGGCGGACGTCTGTGCCGCGTCCTCGAGCGCGCGCACGAACGGACCAGGACCAAGAGAAAGGGCGTGATCCGAGGCCTCGAGGTAGCGCGCTTTGTGCAGGGCGATGAGCGGCGGGCGGGGCTGCGCATGAGCTTGGGATGGGGCATCCTTGTTGGATCTCGGGTCAGCCGGACTTGAAGACGTCGGTCCGTTTCGGGGTCGATCCTCGCCGATGAGGATTCGGAATGCGGTGTCAAGATGGGGATAGCTGAGCCGGTCGGGCGCGAGTCCGACGACGACGGCGTCGTGTGAGGGCGAGGACGACGGGTCAGACGGAGGCGAAGCGTCCGCCTGTTTCTCTTCCGTCTCTGGTCCGTCAGCGAATTCTTCCAGGGCGGACTGGGTGAGGAGCATGTACGGCCTGAGTGCGTGTCAGACATCCGATGAGCAGACAGGGCAGAGACGACCCCCGAGGTGTGACGACGGCGGAGAAGAAACGACGCCAGTGGCAGGCTGCAAGGACTTACTTCTCCACTCCCAGCTTCTTCAACACCGTTCTCAGTGCGCCAATGCTCGTCCACAACTCCTCCCGACGTACGTCCAGTCCAGCCACGAGGAGGCGCTTGTGGGCAGCGTTACTGGACTCATTGCTAGTGTTGCTGCAGAGTCGGAAGGGGATGCGTGCAGCGCGAAGCTTTGCGAGTGCCTGGACAGCGCCAGGGATCGGCGATGACCCTACGAGGAGTGTGCCAGAGATGTCGATGAGGAGCCCGCGAATGGGGGGAGCTTGGAGGGCCATCTCGGACGGACGACCAAACGGAGAACCTCGAGATAACGACCCACTTGGATCCAAGCACACGTTCAAAACGGCAGCTCTCTCTCAACAACTGCTATTCCCGAGCATCCGTTCAACCAAGCTCATCCCTGACGGACTCCCTTCGCCAACATGCACTGGACCACGGCGGTCGCACGACCGCTACCGAACGAGGGGCCCAGCGTGATCCAGTCGTTCCAGCTCCTCGAGACGCCGTCGCATCGCGTCCAGCCGCTCCTTCATCTCCTCGGCCTCTCGCACCATCCATCCAACCTCCTCCGTCTGCTCGGCAAGGTCGCTCTCGACCGCGGCCGCATGCTGGGGACAGAGCTCGACGTCGCGCCCGAGCCCGGCAAGGACGTCCAGTTCAGAGGGCGCGATGAACCGACCGAGTACCGTCGTCGTACCTGGAAAAAAAAAAAAGAAGCGCGACGGCTCATCCATCCATCCCGAACGGCCGTGCTATGCGACTGATCGTCGGCGCGAAAGGAAACGCACCCGCTAGGAGACGTTGGGCGCTTTCGAGAAGCTCGACGTACGTCTCTTCGAGCCCTGGGCCTGCACCGAGCTCCGTCGAAAGCGCAGAAGCCCGAAGGGGTGTCAGTGGTAGATCAGCCTGGTAGGCGTCCCTGACAGCGAGTTGGATGGTCATCTGGAGAGTGCGTAGGCGCGGACGTGGGCCGTAGGGTGGCTTTTATGCCTCGCTGTCAGACCGGATTCCAACGTTCGGCCCTGGACGATGACCGGGCGCATTGCGAATTCGTCCGATCCGCTCTAGAGGGAGAGGTACCGTCGCAACGCAGTCCACGAACGCAAATAAAGTATACAATAAAAACAAGATTAGATGGTCTATATGTCAAGTCGCGCACCGGCTTAGATCCCGCGGAGTGTCCCAGGAGAACGCCAGTAACGCTGTAAACCCCTCAACCGATGATCCCATCAAGTGACACCTCCTGCCCACCCGCCCACTCGATCTTGCTTTCTTTCCCGTTCCAACGCAGCAATGACCCTGTCCCGTTCCCGAATACCCACTATCGCTTGCTCGGAGATGTTCACCAGCTCTTTCAGCGAGCCTGCCACAAGTGCGTCAAACAACACCATCAGAACCAAGAGTTTGTTTCCAGCGCTCACGTTCTATGCCCAACATCATCAGCGTCTACGTACCACGAAGACCGAACCCGAACGAGGAAAAAAAAGAGGTCAGTCCGATCCAAACGAGCCCGCCTCAAGGCCGACGACCAACGAACCTGACGAGACGACTCATCCCTCAAGATGTCCATCTTGGTACATTCGCTCATATTCCTCCCTTCCATGACCTCGTCGACGAGTCGCCGCAGCGTCCCGTCGAACTTTGCTTCGCCCATCGCACTGCCATCCAAGTCGTTCACCAGTCGCATGTACTGGCGGATCGCCCGCGTCTCCATCAGGATCTGTTGTGGGAGCCGCTCCAGCGACTGTTGCGCTTCATGGATGTGCGAACTACTGGACGTGTCGTCCGGTCTGGAAGTCGACGTGACCGCACCAGAGGTTCTCCCTTCGTCGTCGTCGCCGTCAACAGTGGCACCTATCGGTAACTTGTCCTCGACAGCCTCGCTGGTTCCTCGCCGCTCGACCGTGTCGCGGAGGTCGAATTTCACCGCGGTCGAGGTACCAACCTGTTGCACTTTTTCGCTCAGCTCGCTTGTAGTGCGATCGTGGTATTGCCGAGCGACGCGTTTGAAATTGTTGCGTCCGAGAATGCCCTTGTAGTGGGAGGTGTAAACATCAGAGACAACTGTGGGACAGGGGTGTCAAGGTTGCTCGCCAAGCCGAAAGCACTCAAGCGCTGACCCGAAATGAAGATCGTCATGGTCGCAACGCCGATCAAGGCCCACACAACAAAGATGGAGCGACCTGCCGGCGTAGTGGGTGCCAAATCCCCATAGCCAATCGTAGTAAAAGCGATAAAGCCTAATAGAACCCTTCAGCAAAAAGGAAAAAGAAACCCCCCGAATCGATAAGACTGACAAAAGTATACAGACGACCCAAACGTCCAACCCTCTGTCAGCTTGAAGATGACTGCACCGCCCTGTGAGGAAAATCAGCAATCAACCCCCCCACCGTTATCTCGCTTACCATCCAGAAGACGAGAAACCAACACCAACTCAACCCAGAGCGTTTATAGTATGCTTTTTTCTCGCAATCCTCCACATCTGTGCGATAGTCTCCACCCTCGGAGGAGTTTGTCACGAGGCTTCCAGAACTATTGTGAGCGGCTCCTGGTTCACCGCCTCTCGGGAGGGGACTTCCTCCGAACTCATAAATGGAGAAGCTTAACCTTGAGAGCATCATAGCCATGGTGCCAAGCCGATAATGCGTCAGCGGCTGATTGGCACGTTCGTCACGATGGTAAACCGAATGAACCGTGAACCACAGCGGCGAAAAATGGTGCCCTTCGCCCGCATCGTGTTGGCAAGCATCGTAATCATATGTATCATAGAAATCCGCAGGGAGCAAAGTATCGAGCGGAACGCCGGCCTCGAGAGCTGCAGCTTCGAGCTGGCAGCGCGGAAGAGCCCGCAGATTAAGCTCCATACCGTGGTGGTGGTGGTGGCGACGCTCGTGTTCGTTTCTCCTCCCGGCAGTCGACTTGATCATCCCCTCGATATACCAAAAAGCGGATTTGAGCATCAGCCAGAGGGGCTTGCGATCCTGTGTGGCACTAGGAAGCCAAACGGGCATATGTCGCTCGCGTAAGCGCCATGCAACAGCGTGTTTCCACCGACGCTCCGCACGCCTCCGACGAATGGCAGCTCGCCTCCTTTCCTGCAAGGCCAAAATACGTCTCCGATATCCAAAATCAAGGCCCTCCTTGACGGTCTCGCGAACATACCCGACCACGAAAGCGAGATTGATCACGCCTAGCGTGGCGTAGAAACAAATAAACACTCTGGAACCTCTGTCGCGTGGAACAATGTCCCCAAAGCCGATGGTCTCGATGGTAACGACCGTAAAGTATAGACCGTTGATAAATGTCAGGTTGAGGAGGAGCGAATTGACCAGGGCGCCAAGTGCAATGTAACAGAATAGACCGATGATAATGATAACCAAAGATCGTTGTCTCCGGGTGAGACCGCTTCCTGAATGAAGTGGTCAACAGCGAGCGCTACGGAACAGTCTGGCGACGTACCGCTTCGCTTAAAATCGGGGGTTCGAATGAGATCCACGATGAGGGTCACGTTTGTGAACATGGCCACGATCGTGGAACACAAAGTCATCCAGAATGCCTGCCCGTACGTGAAGCCTTCCTTTGTTCCTCCGAACGCAGCAAGAGCGGTAATGTTGATAATATCTGAGCACAATGACAGGGTCATGAGGGAGGAACATGACAGTGATCTTACCGTGTATTGAGAGAAACAGAGTACACAGAATGGTCATTGTCTTGATACGTCTTTCCAAGAAACGAATGACCAAACACGTGTTGGCTGCGATTGCACAAAGTATACTCAGTGCGATTCCAATATCGAACAATGGTGGATTATGTTTCCAGGTCTCGATAGTAGAACCTTCTGTGCGAATATACCAGGGTTCTGTTAAGCCGGGTATCTCCAACAAGATGCAAAACGGGATGATGATGCCGGACACGATTGGTAAGATCCGGTAGTGGGGCATGTACGCTTGAATCTCTTCTTCGTTGCTTGGGGGAGGACATAGAGATGACCATATTCTGGAACCGATGGAACGCAGGCCGTGTGGACTCGCAGCTGGCTGGGTGGTGGGCAGAGTGTCATCCTCCTCGTTGTCATGTTCCGAGTCTACGTCAGCGTCGTCGTCGTCGGTCGCTCTGCCATTCGGTGCCACGGCACCAGCACCGCTTCCCACTTTCTCTGGATCATTATTGTTTCGCGAGCCTCGCGAGGGTGTCGCCTGGGATGTTGGCCGTGTGTCCCCAAGCTCCTCTTCGTCAGGGGTGCTCTTCTTCAACAAGTGGATCAAAAAGGCCTTCAAGTTCATCGGATCGGTGGCCTGTCTGAATGATGGAGAGACATGGAACGCGGAGAGGGTGCATTCAGACACGAGCGCAGGGAAAACAATACGCGATGCCAAAAGGACACACGTGTCGGCCTGTCGTGGGACTAGCGCGACACGTTTCCGCTTTCGACCAACATGGCCGACATCGTAGCAGAAATCAAGAAAATCCCTCCGGTGACGCGTTTTCTCGTCCTGTCGTCCCTTGGCGTCACCGCACCCGCCATCCTTGGCCTGGTGCCTTTGCACAAGCTGGTCTTCATAACGCCACTCGTGACCAGAAAATGGGAGGTAAGCGCCCCCGCGCTCTTCCCCTACACCGCTCAAAGCGTTACAGCTGTGGAGAATCTACACGAGTCTGTTCTTCGGGAGTAAGTGCACATGGGCTCTTCGTTATCTCCCCACCCTTAGTTTCGGTGAACTAGCAATGAAGCTGGACTACTTGTTCCATCTCGTGATGCTCTAGTTGAGTTCTTTGTCTCATGCACGCATCCGAATTTTGTAACACGGGGCATTCCATCAGTCGAAGTTCCAACAGTCTCGAACACGCAAATTACGAGCGTCGTTCCTCGGACTATGCATGGCAGCTCTTCATCGCTTCCCTTTCCATCATCGTCGGTCTCTATCATCTCAATCCTGGCGACGGTCTTGACGAATTCTAGGTTCTTAACCGCCCATTTGGCTCCATGGTCCACGATCGTGCCCTTGCAACCTGCATCACGTATTTGATGTGCATGTTGTCTCCGCCGGGCGCACAAACGTCGATCATGGGGCTCGTCACCATCCCTGTCAAATACTTTCCATTTGCCTTGCTCGCGATGGACGCCATCAGCGGTCGTGCATCAGAAAGTCTGACCGGGATCATAGTCGGTCACGCTTGGTGGTGGTCTGTGTGGGGTGCAGGTACCGGCGCTGGAGGCGTAGAGCAAGGAAGATTTGCGAGCCTCGCTCTCGCCCCGGGGTGGTTGAGAGATTGGTTTGGTGAACGTCAGGGAGAGCGCCGGGCGGCAAATAGGGATGGGTATCAAGTCCACGCACCCAGACGCGCTGCACAGTCCGCAGAGACTCGTGCAACCGGCTATAACTGGGGCTCTGGTCAACGGCTCGGCGATCGGTAGGGTGTACACCAGTGGTCGTGTTCTTGTTAGCTACGCGTCACCAAGCTGCTTGGCGGCGGTCGGTAGTGTTATGCTTTCCAGCCGTACTCGTCCCAGTATGCCCTCATCTTGCTCAGCACGTCCGACTGCCCGTTTTTCTCCAACCAGGCTATCAGCGTCCTCATCCTGAGCACCGATAGCACGCGACCCTTGCCGCCGACGATGCCCTCCACCTCTTCGACCGTGCTCCCGCCATCCTTGCCTCTCTCCTCCCTGTCGAGCAGTTGGACCACGCCCACCACGTCGCCCCCCGCCGCCTGGATGGACTCGATGGCCAACCTCACCGCCGTCCCGGCAGTCATGACGTCATCCAGAACGAGCACCTTTTTCCCCTGCACGGGCACCCCGACGAGCTTCCCGCCCTCGCCATGGTCCTTGACCTCCTTGCGGTCGTACGCGAACCCGTACGAGCGCCCATGCTTGGCGCTCAGCACCAGCGTCGTGCAGGCCGCGAACGCGATCCCCTTGTACGCCGGCCCGAACACGACGTCGAACGCTGGCACCGCGCCCCGGTCGAGCGCATCGACGATCGTCGCCGCGTACGCGTTGGCGACCGTGTCGAGGATCGCCCCGCTGCTCATCAGACCGGCGTTGAAAAAGTAGGGCGAGATCCTGGGTCGCGCCCGTCGTCAGTCGTTCGCTTTTTCCGATTCGGCGAGCGAGCGTACCGGCCTGATTTGAGGGTGAACTGGCCAAACTTGAGCGCGCCGACGTGCTCGGCTTGGGTGAGGAGCTCTGTGTGATAGGACTGGAGCGCGTCCGGGGACATGATCGCTCGACGACGGTTTGACTTGATGACGATCAGGACCAGGCCGGCTCCGGGCTCTAACTTGGTAGGTGGCGGCAGCAGTAGTACTCCTTCGTTTTGGGATGGGAGCGACTTCGTGCCAGCAGCCTCTACCCAAGTCCGGTCAACGACCCATCGCACCCTCAAGGCCTCACCCATCGCACACCCCACGATAATCGATCTCGTATCTCGGACGTTGAGCATATTGAATCCCAGTACGAGCAACCGGGTTCATGTCTTGCTGAGCCTCAGCACCGACGACAGGACTCCCACACTACGACTTCACAATACGAGCGCCAAAGAGAATATCAGGACACGCGTGAATGGTACCGTTTCAAACCCTACCTATTAACCGCACTACGCTACTCGAAGAACACGAAATAAAAAAAAACAATAAATATTACAAACGACAGACGGCAACAACGAAGGGCGGCGGCGGTCCTGATGATCGTACAGCAGGATGCCACAAGTGCAAGGTTCATCCCCATCCCCAGAGGCCAGTACACCGCTTCAAGACTTTAAAGCTGATGGACCATGAATACGCACCAAGAGAGACGACCGTGGAACGAGACGAAATAATCTGACCTTACATCAGCATCTCCCCGAACACGGTCGCCACTGGCACGGCTTCCGTGCTCCGCGTTCGCGTGTTCGTCGAAGTGGGCGAGCTCACCCTGTTCATCTGTCCTATTGCCGTCGCCATAAAAGAATTCCAGGCTTCGATCGTCGCCGACGGGAAGACGTAGCTGGACGCGGTCGTCCCATGCCCGTAATAGATGGCTGGTTCGCCAGTCAAGATCTCACTCCCAAAGGAGGAAACCTCCCCGCCGACGACAGTGACCGTGCCCGAGCCAGTGCTGTTGGTCACGAGCCCGGTCTGGTTGTTACCAAAGATGAATTCACGCGCAAGCGTCAGGGCCTAGAAGATGAGAACGGGGGTGAGAAATGCGAGCGAACCGTGGCGGGCCAGAATGAGTGCTCACCGAGGCGGGATTGTTGTACGCGAGGAGGTGACCGGCGTTCGCAACAAGAACATAGGTCCAGCCACGTTCCTGGTGAACAACCCCAGCCAGTTCGCCTCCCTCATTAAACCATGGCGTCTCTGGCTTACGGGTGAAACCCTGGACTCCTCCGAATGTCGTATTCTAGGGCGGAAAAAGAAGTGAGTCCCACAGTGCTACGAGTCCCATCGGGGGGCAGAAATCCCTACTTGAATGGCAACTGCATACACATAGTCAGTGGGCTGGAATGATCGTGTGGGCACAGAAGAACATGCCTTGAGAACCGAGGTGGGGGACGAGCGAATCATCGTTGCCAGAATAGATGACTACCTTGACACCCGTCGCCGTCACGTTCGTGGCAAGGTCGGTCAAGAAAGCCATGGGTCTAAGGCTGTCTGGGAACCTATCAAATCGGATCGCGACGTGTACTCACTCGACACCTAGAACACGACACCGACCCTGAGCACATGCACATACACTACTGGGACGAAAGGGCGATGCTTACTCGGGTCTCCGTACATGTTGGCTACGAACAGGACTGCGGTCAACCTGCATAAATTCCCAGAAGCAGCCACTCACTAGAACCGTTGAAAGGCGCAAACACTGCAGGGATGATTTCCACCCAGTCTTTGCTCGTTGGCGCATGGATCGCACTTCGTGTGCTCGCGTCTGGGGGAACCCAAATGAACGACGATCTGGCGACCCCTACACAAACAGACACACCATTGAGAAAGACGGTTGCGTCCATGGTCGCTTCAGGATTCAATGCGTCGGGAATATCATAGAAATTAAACTCATGCGACGATGCTAAAAAGTGAGCGATCCAGAATGGTGAACCAATAAGAACGGAAACAGGCAAGAACATACACCAAGGGAAGGTAAAGTTGGTGGCATAGTCCACCATCTCGGAGTACAAGTCACACTGATACCATGGGTCGATCGATCCGTTGGCACGACCAGCAAGGTCACGCTTCCACACGCTGTGTGCGCGGCGTCTCTCGTCCTGCTGCAAGAAGGCATGGCCATGCTCGAGGAGGTTCGCGGAAAGCCGATCATGTACTTCGTGCAAGAAGCGTTGCTTTGTGAGTCTCCCACCCGCTCTGCTAGAAGACCCTTCTGAGCTATAAGACATTACAGAGGCATTCAGCGTCGGAAAGTGCTTTGGCTGAGGATACTCGAGGGTGAGGTTGTACCCGCAGAGTGCACTCCTAAATGAAAGATGAGGGTCACCAAAACTCACGTCATACCACCTTGACGCACTGTTCTTCAAAGTATTCAAAGACCTGCGGATCGTACCCGATAATTTGGGGGTATGTCTCTAGCACGCTCATCACAGGCAATTCGTTGAATGTCCGCATCGACGTGATGGAACCATCCCCAATAGCGATTCCCTTGAGGCTAACGGGCGGATTATCCGCCTCGAAGTAGGCTCTAGTGATGTATGGCTGAAGTGACATCACACGGACCAACTCGGAGATGTGAGAAGGCAAGGCTTACGATGTACGTCCCAGCGTAACTCTCACCGGTGATGTACAGAGGCCGTGTAGCAAGATTAGGAAACACCTTTATGAAGTTGTCCAAGAAACCCATCTATCGATCCGATCAGCATGACACCTGGCCTGTGTGCGGTTCATTCTCACGAAATCGGCACCCAGCTGGTCTTCGTCGGACACTGGATGGTATGTCAGCCGCGAAGCAACAGAGGGTGGAACATGGTCTAGGCCACTCGCCATATCCGGCGGCATCCGCCGTAGCGAATCCCGTTCCGCTGCAACACGACCGTGAGACGGCCGATGTGAAAGCGAGGCCGAGACGCACACCGGTTGATCGACATACACATAATCCGCGACGCTGGTCCAGGCGTAGCGATTTTCGATGATCGAGTAGTTGCTCAGGATGTGGATCGGCCCGTGCTGAGGGGCGCATATAAGCGTGGCAATGATGTCTGCGGTAAACAAAACGGACCTCAAACAAGAGCCCGACGAGGCTCGAAGCACCAGGACTGCGGGACGATGAGCTATACACCCTGTATGCGCCAAGGCACGCACCCTCCGTTGAGCCAGATCCCCCAAGGCTCACTGCTGTTCGCAGTGAACGATCCGTTGGAAGATTCGAACGCCCAAAAGAACAGGGTATCGTTCGGATGATTCGCTCGCTGCACGGGAATATTGCCGGCCCAGTTGCGCGACAGCGGCCATGTCACGTTGGGAAGACGCTCTGTTACCTGAAAGTCTTGGAGCACGTCGTCGAGGGCTGGGGCGAGTATGTCATATCAGGACATACAACTCTGCCATTCTGGACTGTAGCCGCCGGGGGGCATTCCGGGGTAGATTTGAGGCCAGCTGCTTTGATATGGGGCACCGCTCGGCTGCGGAGATTGAGCCCGTGCGAGATGGGGAGCGGAAAGGGCCAAGAGAGTGGCGCATGATGTCAGGAACATGGGGGGGAGTGGAACATGGTAACCTGTGTTCTCGCAGTCTTTTAAGCATCCAGCAGATGCCAGACCCCAAACAAGCACCAGTAATGGACGCCCTGAGCGGCTCCTCGGCTGGGACGAGGTTAGACCATGCTCGGCTAGTGGTGTGGGAGACTGGCATCAGGGAAGAGATCGGGTGCACATGTTCTGGGGTGGAGGGAAGAGGCAAAAGACAATTTCGATGCTGATGCCATGATGAACACGCGCGAGGCCAGTCGGTGGCTTCGGTGGGGGTTGTGCCCGCCTGCAGGACCAGCGCATCGTCGACACTGGTTAGATTAATATTAGAAAAAAAGTGGCTAGACCGCCGCGGGCGTTGGTGGTACATTCTCGAGAAATGGCTTGCTCGGTTGTCGCTGGCGATGGCCAAGGCAACACGCCACCCTGGATGATCTGGCCCCGTTGCTTGCGATACGCCGCCCAGATCGTCGCAAGACGCGTCGTGTTCTCAAGGTGCGCCCCTTTTGCAGACGCGGTATTCCCAACCGAGCCGGCCCACCTCTCTATCGACGCGGGACTCGTTTGATGCATCCATCTCTGTCCCATCAAGCATGGCAGTGCACCCAACATGTTTGCGGCGCTTTGAGCAAGCCCTTCCTTGATGCTTCGCACGGTTCAACGATGCTCCGGGGCGAACAGGTCGATGGCGTCTACGTCGCCCTGGTATGCTGCCCGTCTCTCTTTTGGCGCGTTCGCGGACGAGCACGCTTCCTGTCCGCCGCATCCAGCAACAAGTCCGCGAGATCTATCCGCCGAGGTGATACGAGCGACCGCCGGTGACCCATACGGTGCCCGGCTGTTTCGTTTCTCCCCAGAGGCAACCCGGGCCCACGCATCGACGTGTCGGCGGGGCGTCCTGTTGGATCACGGATCACCGGTGCCATCAACGCCATCTCATGTACAACCCTGCTGTGGTGCCACGACACTGGTGGGACATGGTCGCAGGAGTGGATGCCGACAGCGGCTCATCTGACCGTCAGTTGCGAGGCCATAAAGCCAGCGTCCGACCCGGAGATGATCGCCGCGGACGCCCGACGGGCCAGGAAGCCAACGACACCTCACCTCAGCCAAACGCACCACCAGCAGCCGAACATGCCCCCGCGCGCCCGCCATCACGTTCACACGACACCCAAGGCCATGTGCGCAAGAACCCGCCTGTTTTTTTCGCACGCACCGATGCCACCGATGCGGATCCTCTTGAGAAGAAAAAAAAAAAGGTGTCCGAGCAAATCCCCGATCTCTCTCTCGCCCAAAGAAACCACTGCCGAATCCCGCGTTGTGCGCGCGTCCTCGATCTTCGCGACACCGGACGATCGTACCCCAGGTGCGCCGTCAACGAGATGTGGCGGGTAGCACAGGGTCATCGATTCATCCCCGGACCGCCGCCGGCCTTCTAGAAATAACATGGGGACGAGTGACGCGATCGTCGCCTCCCCCCCTCTCCCCCAAGCGCGCCGCGGATCATCTCGATCCATAGGGGCGCACATGCAACGGGGAGAGGAGGACATGAGCGTGAGCGTCTCTTGCCGCAAGAGGATAAGACGGCCGCTCCGCCAAAATGATCGGCGCCCTCGAATGCCGTCAGAGCTCTGCATCACGCTTGGTTGCGTCAACGGGCCCCGCGCGCGCCTTTCGTTGCCTAGGGTTTGGACTCGCTCTCCTCCCCCCCTCGGGACACCGCTGGCGAGAACGTCCCCCCACGAGCGGGACGTACACGGACGGTCGCCGTCGATATGGTCCCTTGATGGTCCGTCCCTCCATTCCTCGTTGACGAGCAATCGGCGGTTGTCTGCGGTTGTTATGTTGCCTTGTTTGCGTGGTTTCCCTTGGCAAGTTTCGTCCCCGAGTACAAGGACTTTTTTTTTTTCTTTTACGTCCCTTCCATTGCTTCACACAACACGCCGAGGTTCTGAGAGGTGCGTGTATGTATATGTGTGATTTATATGCATGCAGATACAGCCTTCCTACAAAGCCATCCCCGAACGTGAACAATGACCGCGATGAGCGAGGGGGGGATATATATAGAGGAGACTTATAGGTATAACAAACAGACAGACGTGTTGACTCTAGAGTGGAGAAATAAATGATACACGGATGACCTCCAAAAAAAAAAAAGGTCCGAGTCGCCTTGCCAGAGAAAATAAAGAGACAGAAAGCAGATAGCAAGTTCGAGCGAGGATGCTGAGAGGGTACGAGCCCATCAGAATACACAGAGCAATACGAAATAGCTTGACGAGATGGCCATGGCCTTTTTTTTTTGTTTTGGGCGGGAGAGCGCTAAAAGTGGAAGAGCAGGAGGTCGAAGTCAGTGAGTGGTGCTGGTGAGAGACCAAATCGAAATATCCACGTAGAAGGAAAACTGGGGGAGGAGGGGCGGGAGGGAACTTTGCGCTGCCGGTACGAGATAAGGAGAGATTGCGGGTCAAGTCAAAGAACGGATGCAATCTACCCAATTCACTCAGCGTATCACGATCTCTTCGCGATCGTCTTCTAACAGGGGCGGCGGACACTTGATTTTGAGGGAGAGCAGGCCGTTTTGCATCTCGGCAGTGATGTCCTTGGACTGTACACAACACGCACGCGTGTCCGTGATGTGTTCACGTCAACAAGACGAGGGGGTAAGGACGCACTGTTGTTCCGCTCGGGACGACAAAGGTGCGCGACACCCTGCACGACTTGCGCTCCCTCAAAACGTATTCATCACCCACGACATCTTGAGGTGCCTTTGCGGTGACGACGACTTGCCTCACCCGATTTAGATTGTTAGTGGAGAGCACGACAGAGACGTCTCCCTGGGATCGACCGGGGAGTTCACACAACGCAGTCAGGATGCACGTCTCGCTATTGAAGTGTAGATCTGTACGAATCAAAACATTGGTACCCGCCGCGGAATAACCGGGATTGGTCAACCCCCTGATGCAAACGACGCGTGAGCACCCTTGACGACCAAACAAGCAACACGCACTTGAACATCGACACCGTCTTGGCATCCGCAGACGTGGGCAGACCCCTCGGTGGAGTCGGCGCCGTTACTGAAAGTGGAGGCTGCACGGACGTGCTTGAGAGGGAACCTGGTCTCACACTTTGAACTCCTTCAGGCTCTCTCCTCGATCTTGCGATTACCACGCCGGCCGCACTCTGTGGACGGCGATACGGATGCGCCACTGCCCGAGGATGTGTATGCACAGGAGATATGCGGGCACGCACGGGACCAATTGCCCCATGGTGAAACGCCCCACTTGGACCAGCAGATGGCGGTCCCGACGGAGGGCTCGCACTAGTTCCGACGTGATACGCGAGATTGGTATCAATCATAGGGGGTCTCATGTGCTCAGGCTGCAAGAGAGCCGGCACGGACATGTGCTGCAGGCGTAGTGGCGGCTCATCACCCTCAGCGACATGATGACTAGAACCAGGACGTCCGGGGTTCTGGCTAGGTACAATCGGGACCTGTTCTTGGATTTGCACGGCAGACGTTGTCGGCGCAGGAACATAGGCATCTCGATGCTGCTCTGGCGGGTGCTGAAGTGGATGCTGTAGAACCTGTTGATCAAGTTGCTGTTGCTGCTGATGTTGTGGGTCACCGTCCTCCCAACGATACGTCGTTTGAGGCGTTGCAGGCATTGAAGAGTGCCCGGGAATGAATGGGTATTGATATGACATGGAAAAAAAAAAAAGGGGAATCTGGCGACGACGTTTTCGTGGCCGCCTTCTTATACCCCCGCCCGTGTCACGCGTCCCGTGACTCACTCATCGGGTCGGACCCGAATATGGCAACACCCTGAAACGCCTCTCCGCCGCACCCTACGCCCGCGTGTACGACACTCCCGTCACATCGACGTCGAGGCTCGCCATCCACCACATGGAACGGCGGCGAGGCACAGCCACTGCGAGACAGCGTTGTGTGGCTGTGCGGTTCGGCTACATTGTTCGACAAACGCGGACAGCGGCCGAGGCTAGAAGCTTCCCCCCTGTCCAAATGTCTGTACACGAACGCAATACAAGTATATATATATAAAGAAAAAGGAAAAAAAAAAAAGAAAACATTCCGTCAGTTTCCATTCTCCGACACCTGCACAGGCCGCGTCGGCGCCATGCTCCGACTGTCCGCCCTCGACCGCGACCGTGGCACGAGCGTGCCCGTCTCCGCAATCCGTCCCCCCCGCTCCACGCTGTCCCGACGACTGCCGCTCCTCGCATGCCGCCATCCCGCGCCGTGCACCACTGACGACCGCCGGCTCAGTCCCTCCACGGGAGACTCCCCTCTCGGGAAATACGACACCACAGGCGACCCGTACGAAGACGACAACGACGGTGGCGGCACGCTCGGGTACGTCAGCGCATGCACCCCGCCGTACACCCCGCCCGCGGGCACCACACCCGACTGCACCGACGACGACGACGGCGTCGTCAAGTGCGTCCCATTGCTCAGCAGACTCCCGCTCCCGACCACATAGCCCGACATGACCGGCGACAGCGGGAACGCCGACTCGGCAGACGAGGGCGAGTGCGACAGCGGCGTCGTCGTCTCGGACGCATTGTTCACCGGACGGTGGATCGACGACGACGGCCTTGGAATCGGAACAGCATGCCGTGTACTCGGCGCCACGGACGTTGCGCTCGGCGAAGACATCCCAGACGTCGATCGTCGGTGCACCGGCTGCGAAAACGGATCCGGCGGCGTCAACCCCACCAAGTTGTCCACCGACAACCCGAGCTTCGGTCCGCCGTCAGCCCCTCGCCACCGCACAGAACAGACATGACGTACCCGACGTCGCAAATCCAGCAGCTCCTCCCGGTAAATGTCGTTCAACCTCGCAATCCGCACATAGTCCCGCTCCGTGTCCACCAGCCGCGTCCGCAGCTGCTCGTTCTCTCGCCGCATCGCTTCCAACATCACATCCACGCTCGGCGCCGTCGGATCGTGTCCTCCCCTCAAGTATGCCGCACGGGCGGCGCCGGGGGAAGTCGTCCCGCTTGCCGTCGCTTCCCTGCTCCTCTGTCCATTGGCATCCACATCCTCGCTGCCGTGGCCGTTCGAGGGCGCTCTGTTTGCCTGTTGTTGCTGCTGCTGGGCGCGCAGCGCACTCAACTCCCTATTCAACCGGTTCACATGGGACTCGTTCTCTGCCTCGAGCACATTCTCCAGCTGGATCTTTTCTTCCCGGAGCTGTCCGTGACCGCCCACCGTTGAGTACAAGAAACGTAAGGAGGCAGGGGTGGGATAGAACGCACCTGCTCCAGTTTGCGCGACAAGACGTTGATGATCCGTTCCTCCTCCGCCTCGTACGCATTGATCAAGGTCTCCTCTCGCTTCAAGTGGCTCGTCGGACTCGCCGTCGAGAAACGGCGGATGGGCGAGTCGGACATGGTGTCGCGGCGGTAGCGGTGGTGGCAGCGATGGCCGTTTGTCGGCGTTTCCTATTGCTTGTTTTTTTTTTTACTCGTCTCGTTCTCTTGTCTGCTTGAATAAAGAGGTCCTGAATGAAGTCGTCCCTTGGCGGGTGGTTTGCCTGTCTCTGGCCGTGAGACGAGTTGAGCGGAGCGAGTGCCTTGTGGACGAGGTGGCAACAGGAGCGCGAGTTGCCACCACCCTATATTCCCTCTCTCTAAATTCCCCGATCCCGGGTTCCGCTCCAACCCGTGACTGTCATCTCCCACGAGCTTACACCATAAAAGGAAGTGACAGAAAATAAAAATAAAGAAACTCTTTTTTTTTTCTCGCAAAAAAGCGCGTCTATTTTTGAACAAACACGCGTGCCTCGTCTCAAAAGTCGTAGCCTTCCACCTTGAACGTCTTTCCGTACTGCAAGTATCCCTCCATGATCTTGAGCACCGCGTCCGGAAGACCCATGCTCAGCACCGTGAACGCAATCTTGGCATGTCCGTGAATCTGTCCCAGCTTGAAAAACGACTTGGCGATCACCGTCGGGTACTGTGTGTGGTGCGACGTTCGTCACATCGAACCCACCAACCAAAACCTATCGGCCGGGACTCACCGTCATCTCGGTATAGTCTGCATATTGGTATGCAGCCACGCGTATCCCCGTCTGAATCGTCCGCGTGATGTCCCCCTCGTCGGCGTACATCTCCAGCAGCTTCGCCCACGGTTTTTGTGCGTACCGCGTTGTGTCCAAGCACCGCTGGTATGCTTCCTTGGCTTCTTCCTTGTGGTGCAACCTCTGCCCCAGATCGCCCAAGATCTCCCATTCCAGCCCCGTCTTGCGGTACGCGACATGCTGCGTCTTGAAATGCGCCACTTCCGCACGGAAGATGGTCCACACCCGCAAGTCCTACGGCCAACATGAGCCACGTGTACGCAGTCGACTCAACCTGTGCGAAGACGTACCTCGTAGAGCACCATGAACAAGTTGTCCAACCACCGCTCACACAACCGCTTGTTCGTGAACGAGAATGCGTCCGCACCCTGACCACCGCTCAACGCGTCCGCCCCTTCTTCGTCCGTCACTGCGCCAGCCGCTATCATGGGCCTCTCCAGCGTCGGACTCGTCACCCCGTGTCCGTTCTCCCCGTTCTCCTTTCCAGACCCGCTACCCTCATCTTTCCGCTGCCCATCCCCAACCACCTCTGCGCTCGCAGCCGCCGCCAACTCCCGCTCAATCTCCGACTCGGTCGACACCCGGATGATCGGAATACCAGACACGTTCAGCTGCCCCTCCGACGCACCCGACTCGTGCGGACTATGCACCCCGCGCGTCGACGCATCGTCGTCCGCACCCCGCCCCACGTCCAACGCCGGCAACGTACGCTTCTCCACCGTCCCGTCCTCGTGTATCACCACGTCCTCCCCACCCCTCGTCTGCGCCGTCGACGATGATCCGTGCCCGCTCCCGGTCGCGCCGTGCAAGTCCGACTGCGACTTTTGCATCCGGTACTCTTCCTCCATCACAAACACGGCACTCCGCGTCTTCAGCAACTCGTCCCACCCAATATCCGATACGAGCCGCGTGAGGAGGGAGTAGGCACGCGCCCAGGTTCCACGCAGACCAGGCGCAGGAAGGCGAAGGAGCGCAGGATCAGCCTGGATCGAACACGTGGGGTGAGCAAGAGAAGCAAGCTGCCAAAGCAGGCGCGCACCTCGTCGTCCTCTGTCTTTTGTTTCTCGGGCAAAATCTCGATGAGCTGGCGTTTATAGGGGAGATGCGCGCGCGACGTCGGAATGGGTCTATGCATGTCCTTGCCATTGTATGTAAACATGGGACACGAATTGAGCGTGAGCAATGCCTGGGCACGCGCGTCAGCCCCTGCAAGTCAGACGAAGCGCACGAAAGCACACACCGACTCGTAGTCCTTGATGTCGATGTACAAGTCGGTCAGCTTCTCCCACGTCACAAACTCGCTCGGCGCACAGTTGACTGCCTCCCTGGCCAACTTGAGCGCCCAGGCTACCTTGCCCTTCGACCGCAAGAAATCGCTCTGGGCGTGCAAGAGCGTGTACGAATGTGGCGTGTGTTTCATCGCCGCCGCCATGATCTGGACTGCCTTGACTTCTTCGTCTGTGTTTTCGTTTAAAAGTGAAGCGTGCGTCGGCGATCGCTACGAGCGCACACCACAAAAACGGAGAAAGACGCACTCATGCCGATATAGCTCTTGGCCAACAATGACGCCACCTCGGGCTCTCTCGCCGCCAGCTTCTCAAACAAGTTCGCCGCCAGTTGATACCGCCCACTCGCACCAAAATACTTCATCACGCCCGCCGTCAGATGGTTCGACACGAGCGTCGCCACCTGGATCTCGGGATCCGACCCCACTTGCCAGCCTAGATCGTCCACACACCCACACAGCGAACGCGTCAACCACGATCGTCGACAGCAAACTCGCCCCGACGCACCCTTCATGAACAACGCCTCGACGGCCTGCAAAAACTTGACTTCCCCCTCCCCGGTCGTGATCGGATCCAGCTTGCGGTACGCGTCCGTCCAGTACGTCGGATCGTCCGAATACAAGATCGCGCGCAGCAGCGCAGACACGTACGTCTCCTGCCAAATCTCCGCCGTCGCTTCGTGTCTGTCACAAACGCCGACCCGTCGGTCGCCCCTCCCACACACACACACGACGCAGAAACGACGACGCACCGCTCCCCACGCAGATCGACCACATACGCGTGCACCCCGCCCGGGATCTTGACGTCCACGCGCATGTCCACCCTCGAGAACGCATTGAAACAGCAGTAGCACCCGTGTCGGACTTTCCACACCGGCCGATTGGAAAACCACGCCGAGTTGTCCTCGATCGCGTACGTGAGCGAGTTGATGTATGCCGCAAGCGAGGCGGACGAACTCGCGTCGACGCCGGAAACGAAGTGGAAGGAACCGAGCTGGGTGGCACAGAAAAGAAAAACCAAGAGTCAGAACGGATCACATTGAATAAATTTTTTTGTCAAAGGAATGGACTCACGTCCCGCTGCCCAGTTCGGCCCGTACTCTTGACGACATGGCACAAGTCCGGTGGACCGAGTTCACGAAAGGTTGCTGCACCAATGCAAGGGATGGGCGACGAACAAGCGCGGGTGGAAGAGGCGTACCTAGACTCTCGGTGCGCCCCGTCAACGCATCCCCGATTTCGACCTGCAAGAGTCGATGGGTGAGGTCTAGAACGATATTAAACGCGCGATGTCTCACTTCAAACAACTCCGGAACGTCCTTGAAGGACGCATCTGCCATCGTTGTCGACACACTACGAGCGGCGAGTCTGGTTGCAACACGTCGCAAAGGTGGTCTATCAACGGGTGTTTTGGCGCCAAACAATGTTCGAGTGCGTGAGATTCCATGTACTTTATTTGCTATGTACAACTCCGAACGAGACAGATGGACGGACGGGGTAGGAGTGTGCGACAGGTGGGTAAGTAGCGATGTTCAAAGCATGAAGCGGATACCGTACCAGGCGCCATGTAACGGCGCATTCGAAACTAGAATTACAAAAATATTTAGTCTGCGATGTATACTTGGCCAGGCGCGAACGAGTGGGGAGGCACCAAACAGAAAGGTAAATTAAATGGGTAAAAAAACACTGGTAATCAACGTGAGCTCCAGACACAAAACGGACTCGACTCTAGCCCACATGGACGTTTACTTCTTGTTCAGCGTCAGACTGCGCATCGATTCTTCTAGAATGTCTGTCAGGCAATCCTTGCACGACGGCTTGTCCGTCTTTACGGACGACACGGACGATACTGAAGGCACGGGCGAAGGTGCACGTGCGGGGGCGTCGACGTCGACGACCTTGACGACCGCACGTCCTTCGAGCACCTTGCGCACCTTTTCGGCATCCCAATGTTTGGTTGACGATGCCTGAGGGGGAGAGCCAGAGAAGGCCTCCCAGAATGCGCCGCCAAGCTTGTAGAGAAGCGTCTGGCTCGCGATTGTCGCTGCGGCCGCGTGGTCTTTCGAGGGCAGGGGAGGAGACGCAGGTGGCGTCGACTTGGCTTTCGAGGCTGTGCTGCTCGGGTGGAAAAAGTGCGGCTTGAGGCCGCCAGCCAGGCCCTGTGGCTGTGAATGTGATTGGGGCTGTGCCTGTGGGTGGTGGGCATGCTGCTGCGCAGCCATCTTGCCCCACAGCTGCATGCGATATGCATCGAGGGTCTTGAAGGTGAACGGATTGACGTCCGAAAAGGTATCGAAGGCGCCGATACCGTGGCCAAAGGACGAGGTGAGGTTGCTGAGGGAAGGATTGATGTTGGCGGCGCCCTTTTTCTCGACAAGGCCGCGAAGAGATGAAGGATTGAGACCAGGGTTGAGGTTCTCCTGGAGGACACGAGGGCGGATCGTTTCCTCGTAAAAGATGGAAGGCTGGAGGATGGGGCTGGCAGGCGAGAGGGGTGTGGTAGGTGACTTGGCGGCGAGGATGGGGATAGGAGGGACAAACGTGGCGTGCACAGGAGTGATGCCCATGCCCCCAAGGCCACCCCAAAAGGGACGGTTGCTGAGCCTGGGAGATGTAGGAAGGTCCTTTTGTGTGTTTGGGGTGACGACGGGCGAAGCGGTGGCGGTGGCCGGTACTGGCGTGGGAGTCGGGGGAGGGGATGCTGGGACGGGAGGCAACTCGGCAGGAGGGGGAAGGTCGGGGAGTGCGCGACCCTCGAGGAGACACTTTTTGAGGGCAGCAATCTCCTGGCGGAGGGCAATGTTTTCCGACTGGGACGAGCCAAGCTCAGACCGGATGGCATCGATAAGGCGATCGCGCTCGGCAATGTCGCCCTCGAGGGTGGTAATGTATTCTGAGGAGCAAGGTGAGAACGGAATGGCGCACGAAGGAAAGCCAAGGACCTTTGCGGCGAACGCGAAAGTTGCGGGCACTAATCTTGTTGCGCAGCTGACGCTTCTCCTTGCTGGACATTTTCTTGTACTCCTCTGGACTTGGACGCCAGTCCTCTGGCTCAAGGATCCTGAGCGAAGCAGGGTCCTTCTTGTGCTTTCCCTCCTTGTTTTCCTTGTCGGGGAGGGGGGCCTTCTTGATGCCGCCGGACATGACCGTGCCCTTGCGGGAGGGTCTCGGCTTTGGTGCGGGGGGCGCGTCGTCGTCGTCGTGTTCGGCGTCGTCATCGTCGAAATCGGAGGGGGCCTTGGAGGTGGCCGGGGTGCCGACGAGCTGGGGATCGATGGCGAACATGGGCGAGTCGACGGTGGAGGATGTGCCGGGGGAGGTCAGGGAGAAGTCGTAGGCGAGGGGGAGCTTTGAGAAGTCGTCATCGAGGAAGAGGTTGAGGAGCGCGTCCGAGTCGTTGGTCGACGGCGCGGCGTCGAGGTTGAAAAAGTCGTCGATTCGGTATGGCTCGAGCATGGCACGGACAGAGGGACACAGCACAGCCACAGACGGATGATTCGAAAGTACAGCTCGGATATACCCGGATTATGTAATTGGGTGGACGCGTCATCCCCCGCGGTGTGCGGATGCTTACGAGAACAGCTTGTTGACGGACGTGTTCCCTTCCTGGTGCTTCTTCAGCACCTTGGCGATCGCAAACTCAAAGTCCTCCTGCGTCACGTGCTGCCGTCGCTCCCGCAGCGCATACATTCCTGTCGCCACCCGTCAGTGTCTGCGCGCCCCCAGCCCGCCGCACTCACCCGCCTCCGTGCAGATCCCCCGCACCTCCGCCCCCGAGCACTGGCCCATCTTCTCCGCCAGCGCCTTGAGGTCGATCCCCCGCTGCAGCGACATCTTGCGCGAGTGGATCCGCAGAATGCTCACGCGCGCCTCGGGCCCAGGCGGCGGGAACTCGATCTTGCGGTCGATCCGTCCCGGCCGCAGCAGCGCCGAGTCCAAGATGTCTGTCGCACCGTCAGCCCAGCGGGTCCTCCGTCCGTCCGAGCTACCCACCTATCCGGTTCGTCGCCATGATCACCTTGATGTTCTTCGTGGCCTCGAATCCGTCCAGCTGGTTCAGCAGCTCCAGCATCGTCCGCTGCACCTCGGAATCACCCCCGCCGGAGCCGCTTTCTCCTCTCGAACTCCCGATCGAGTCGATCTCGTCCATGAAGATGATGCTCGGCGCATGCTCCCGAGCCATCACGAACAATTCCCGAACCATCCGACTTCCCTCTCCAATGTACTTTTGCACCAGCTCCGATCCAGACACCCGAATGAACTTGCAGTCCGTGTGATGCGCCACCGCACGCGCCAACAACGTCTTGCCCGTACCCGGCGGCCCGTACAGGAGCACACCCTTGGGCTGTGCGATCCCGAGTGCCTCAAACAGCTCTGGATGCTTGACCGGCAACTCGATCACCTCCTTGATCTCCTTAATTTGCTTGTCTAATCCGCCAACCATTTCGTACGTGCTGTCCGGCACCTTTTCTACCATCATCAGCGACACCAGCGGGTCCACCTTGTTTGGCAATATCTTGTGAATCGTGTAGGTATCCGATCGGAGTGCCACCCGCTGCGACGGCGTGAGTGCCGTGATGTCAATGTCGGGGTCAAAGTCGACGACTGCACGGAAAACACGTCCATCAACAGAAACAGACTCTGGCAGACACGTACTGTACTTTCCCTCGGGCTGTACTTTGACGAGCACCCTTTTCTTGCCCATGACCTTGACGATCTCGCCGACATAACTCGCCGGCTCGTGAAGCAGCTGCAGCTCTTCACGAAGCAGCCTCACTGTCGTCTCGCTTCGTCATTCGTTCTTCCTCACACAGGCAGGACGCACCCACCTCGGGCGTTCAGGGCATTCCGCTGGGCCTCCAGACGGCGCAGGTTTTGCGTCTTCTGGTTGATCAAGAGTTCGGCCGCTTCAATTTTTGCCTGATAGTAGGACTGAACCCCCACGGGCTGTTTCTGTGGACGCGTGAGTGCAGGCATGGTCGTGATGGTGCAGACGCAAGGTTGCACGGTGACGCAAGCCATCCACGCGCAAACGGGTTCCCACGGTCCAAGACCACCAGGCCTTGCCCGTCCTCTACGTCGCCAAGGTTCCGTGTTCGGCCTCCCACTCTATCCAGCTAGGAAGTCGCCAAGTTGAAGGCATTCTGAACTGCAGCGACCCAGCTCATGACTCGCTCTCCCCACGCTGCGCAGCATTCCGTGGTTGCCTTCTCCTGTCATCGTGACCGTTTACTCCTGGCGCTGCATCGAACGGATCTCTCCCAATGGCACGATCAGCGCCTCGAGTCTGCGACAGGGGCGACTCCTCCAGACCATCCTGTCCACTATCGATTGGTGTCCACCGACATCCGACGCCAATGGCGTCCTGCTACACTTGGCACGACATCACTATCACTGCATTTCCGACATCTTACGAGACCGTGCTCCGCACCACGCCCGACCCATGACGCACTCCAACGTCTCTTTTTGTGCATCGCCCACATACACATGGGGCCGTTCCACTCCACTTCGGTGATAGCTCGTCGCACCCGCTCGCGATTCTCTCGCCCTCATTTCATCGTGACGAGCGATGCCGTCGCAGTCTCCGGCCATTCCTTCTTTCGCTACCCCCCTCCCAGTCTCGTCCGTCGTTCTCACCGAGTCTAGCAGCTTCCTGATGTGGGAGCGCTCCCATCGGCTGAGTCATCACCGACTCCTCCTGATGACACGCTTCGTGATGGCTCGCGGAGCTCCATCGATGTGCTCGTTCCGCACGGAGTGCGTTGACGTGTCAGTGGGACCACAGACCACCGCGCGGAAGCACTCGAGCCTAAAAACGTGCACCCAAGCGGCCGCAAACGTGGGCGTCGTCCACCGCACAAGACGGCCCACCGAGCCACTGCCATCATCACGCACCCACCCCTTGTCCGTCGAGGCGGCGTTGGGCATGGCCCCTTTTTTCCTCCTCGAGACGCGCGATCGACCGGCTTCCGATTCATCGTCCCCGTTATCGAAAAAAAGGACCCGGTTGGGGGGGATGGGAGGCACGATTCTGACCCGAGGTACTGGATACTTCCCCTCTCCCAGACCTCATTTCCTTCCCTTTCGTTATCTGGAAACTCTGGATCGTGGATCGTCTCGCGCTTCTGTTCCTCTCTCTCGACGACGGGGAGCGACGAACGGGCATCTGGATCTGAGCGCCACGCCACCGCCGTCGGCGTCTTTATCTCTAAGAAGGTGGGTGGGGAGGATTGACTCTCGCCGCTGTTGAAAGATTGGGTCGACGCGCGCGCAATTGATGAGACGGGACCATTGGTGAGGAGAGTCGACCGAGCCCAGCACACTGGTATCCGCTCCGCTAACCTACGTGGACCCTGTCGTCCTTCTAGCTAGCTCCAAGGTCCATACTCTACAATATTGACGAAACGAGGCGGTCTTTTCGAAAGTTGTTTAGTATCCCTTTTATCACCTGTGTTCAGAAGATCTATCCATGCCTTGCGGTGGGTCGAACTTGAGTAGGTTGACTTATCCGTTGATTTCGCCGCTGATAACCGTGCATGCCATTTCACAGATCGAGACCAGCTCGTGGACCATAGATGATGTTATCAACAAGCACGTCTTGTAGATATTCACCATAGCCTGAATATGAGCACCGTTTGCGCACGGCTTCTCAACGTTGGCTTCGCCCCACGTGCGTTATCACTGAACATGCTGGAAGAAGAGATAAAAGACGCGATGCATCCCACGGTGAGACGAGGCAGTGTGGCTTCTGATAGCTTTCCGTTCGATACGCCAACTGATTGTTCTGCGGTATGAGTGGCCGTGCACGTCGTTGGACGGTTCGAAGTGATGCACGTTGTCCCGTGCCCGTGAATCTACCCGACCTCGTTGCTCGCCGGTCACCAGCTGCCCCCCCTCCCCCTCCCCGTTTACGGATCTCTTACCTATCGTAAGTAACCGAGGCGAACGCGTCGCCGTCAACGTATCGCATATCCGAGCCTGTCGAGACCCCCGCGTGGATGGTCAGCATCTTTTTGGCCACATCAACCCCCCCCCCCCTTTCCCATACACATCCCCTTGGCCACGCCCGAGTGACAGAGCGTCCCGTGATGCTGGGCCGCAGACGGTCATCGTCCTTATCCGGGGTCCCAAAATTCCGCCGCACCGCGAACGCCGGCGGGGACGGTTAATGAACATATTGCGGCTCGGTATTCTGGCTGATAGCAATGAAAGCGTGTGTGTGCGCGTGCCGCCACGTCGTCCTCTCCGCGTCCCACAGGCACCCGGTGACCAGACGACCTGAACACCCACCGAGAACCGGGCGGTCTAGACCGGGGTGGAAGCACCTCCCGCGACCCGTTCTCCGTCATCTGACCTCGTCCTCGTCCATACCGGTATCCCCTCTCCCCCCCCCCCCCCCCCCCCCCCCCCCCGCGCGCGGGCCCTACCCGTGGCCGCCGTCACCCCCGTGCCCCCCCCCGCCCCCCCGCACACCGGGTTCCCCCCCCCCCCCCCCCCCCCTCCCCCTCGCACGCTCATGCGCGCGGGCCATACCCGTGTACGTCGTAACCCCGGTGCCGCTCAACGACCCTGCGCGTGTACGGTCCGACACAAAGGCGTATCCAATCCCTGAAACGAGCGTCCTTTTCCCCCACCACTCCCCCCGCGCCATCACGGGCTGCTGGGTCGCCAAATCGGAACGGGCGATGTGGTCCCATCGGGCTTGGAGATGGAGGCGTGTGTGCGGCTCTGGAAGGCGCTTGAGCTGCTGGTAGTGGTGATGGTGGTGGTGGTGGAGGAGCACCCGGGAGGCGTTCAGATCGTACCACCCGTCTGGCGAGACAAGACGGAGGCGAATATCCCTCAGCACGAGCCTTGGCTCCACTGCCTGTAAAAGAAGGGAGGACGTCCGAGTCGTGGTGGGGCAAACACCGCTTCGAGCGGAGGGAATCGCGCTGCGTCATCCGCGTCCGATGTGCCCTGTCGCGCTCGACGAGGGCGTACGGGACGGCCTCGAACGAGATCGCCCTCGGGGTGTTCTCGCGTCCGCACGGCCCTGCCCGGATCTCGGAGAGGCGTGTGGGGACGGTGAGCGGGGCGGGGCAAGGTGCGAACGCCTCCGCAGTGGTCGCACCGAGGTGCCATTCCTGGAGACCGGGAATGGCAGGGACGAGCTGCAACGACACACTTCCAAACGTTGTTTTCTTTTTGGTTCCGCGCGTCCGCAAAGGATCCGATCCGGTTCTGGGCGGCGCCTGCAAAGCAAGTGGCATTGCGCCCACGGCGAGACGGATGCGCAGCGAGATGTGATACAGTACAGCGTGTCTACGACTTGCAAACAGCCCCGAACTACCCCATTAGTCGCGTCTCTCGGATGGGTATCAGATCAGATAGGAACGACCGACTCGCTCCTGGTCCATGTCACGGATGATCCCATGGTAGGGCACGTCGACGCCTCATGGTGAGACAGTCGGCGGGGCCAGACACGTCACATGCCATACTTTCGCTTCAGCGCCGCCCACGACAGCGCTGCCGTGCGATGGCATGTCACGAATTGATTCATATCGTGTTCCGGCACACGGTTGATGTCCAGTCGGTTCCAGTACCGGCAGAGCATGTAGACGATGTCGTTCGCGTCGCGGTCTGCGCCGCGTCTGTGCTTGGCCAGTCAGTCGAGCGCGTGCGGGCAGGGGGGAGGGCACTCGCATTGCCCAGGCCTTGAGTTTGTCTCGGACAAACTCTGATAGGGTCAGAAAGGGAACGCCTTTTAGGTGCATGGTCGTGGCGCCGTCCAGCCGTCGAGGACCATGTTCGCCCGCAGGCAGAATTTCGATCTGGAGCGTGCGGGGAGGCAATAGCGGGGCACTGTATACGCGCAAGGCACCAAACGGCGAACACAACTCACTTCGATAGGCGGTATCAGCCGACGGTACGTGGTGTGGAGGCTGTGTACAGATGGGGTCAGGGGCCGCGTGAGTCAACAGGGCGGTCACGCACCGGTTGCTCCACGGAGAGTGTGTCGTCGTGAACAGCTCGCTGCTCGCCAGTGCCTGGCGCACACGGCGGAACGGGTGGGTGGGGCCACCCTCGACGATGCAGAATATCTCCTGCGGGTGGGGTGAGAGCGGTGAGATCAGGTGGGGACGGGAGACGCACGTCGCAGCGGGGGCTGCCGGACATGATCGCGGTGAGTATGCTCCCGTGGAAGGCGTGGGGGATGGCGTGGGTGCGGAGGAGCTGGGAGAGGGCCATGGCGGCCTCGAGGAGCCTGTGGGTGTCAGAGGACATTGGGGGAGGGGGAGGGAGGGGGGCGTTGGGCGAGGAGGGAGCGGGAGGGCATGGTGGTAAAATAGTGCAAGGTATGAGTGCAAGCTGATCTCCATCTGACGTTACCAAACTCGGATTTGTCCGATCCTGTATCCGTTGCGGGGCAGCCAAACTTTGAACTTAAGAATCTCCCCTTTCCTAATCGGGACATGCGCGACCCCCCCGCTGTTTATTTTCCGATGCCGTGCGGGCCAAATCGCTTTTCGTCCTTTTGCCCCTCCCGCGTTAATGCTCCCCCTCCGCAATGTAGTCCCGCCCCGTCCTCGTCTCCTCGCCCGCCGTCTCGCCTGGAGCGCCTTCACCAGACCCGCCCCCCGCCCGTCGCCCTCCCGCAGCGAGGAGGACGCCAAGGACGCCATCCTCGAGAAGGTGCTGAAAAGCAGGCTTCCCTCTGATCTCATGCTTCGCTGTACGTGACGCGCTGGCTCCCGCTCATTCGCCCACACCAACACGTTCCTAGGCACCATCATCGATCAACAAGGTCTGGTCTGTTCTCACCAATGCCTCCTCGCGACGTAATCGCATCGCCATAGGATCGGTCAAGAGCATTTCGGGCCAGTTCAAACGCTCTGACTTATGCAATGAACACCGTTTGAACGTAAGTCTGTCAGTCCGCTGTCGACTAGAAAACGTCATGCGCCTTCCCGCTGACGTTTATGACCAAGCCTCGTGACCTCCGCAAAATCGACTCCCGCATACCAAACTTGGTCCCCACTATCCTCATCCGTAAAGAGGCCATCCTGGTCCGTCTTGCCTCGCCTCCTTTTCCTGCGCCTCCTCATCCGCACCAGATCAACATACTACATATCCGAGCACTCGTAAAGGCTGACACCGTCATCCTTTTTGACACCTACGGTTCAAACGACTCCAAACTCCACTCCGTATTTTTATACCACCTCGAGGTACGCTATCAATGCGGTGTTTCATCTCTCTCTGCCTCACCTCCCGTCAGCACAATCTCAAGGCCCGCGGTAGCAATGCCCCTTACGAATTTAGGTGGGTCAATAGCCTTCTAGCCTACAACGTTGTCCAATCACTTCTTCCACATCTATCAGAGCAATAGAGTCCATCCTTCTCTCCGTTTTGAGCGCACTCGAGGCAGAGATGGTCTTTATCCGGAACCTCGTCGGCGGTCTCTTGGCTGAGCTTGAAGACGATATTAACCACGACAAGTTCAAGCGACTTCTCCATTACTCGAGACGTCTCGCTGCTTTTAAGAACCGTGCAACTTTGGTATCGCGTTTTCACGCTAGCCCTCCCTCCCGTCTCATCGTCCTCTGTAGGTCCAGGAAGCCCTAGAAGAGGTGCTAGAGCAAGGTTGGTCTCCCACATCGGTCGTCTTCGTTTCTGCTGACCACACGCAGATGAGGACTTGAACGCAATGTACCTCACAGAAAAGAAAAACGATACGCCTCGTGACATGCACGAGCACGACGAACTAGAAGTGCTGCTCGAGTTCTTCTCCAAACAAGCCGAAGAAATCGTCAACGAGGCTGAGAACATTGAAGTGTGTGACATTGGCCCAGCAGACGGATATCGGTCTCGACTGACTCACATCACAAAAGACCAATATCCAGTCGACTCAGGAAATCGTCGAACTCATTTTGGACTCAAATCGCAACGCGCTCCTCGCTTTGGACCTTAAAGTTGGCCTCTTCAAACCGGATATGGGGTGCTTATGCTCAAAATATAATAGGTCTCTATTGGAACCATGGGACTTGGATCGGGCGCCCTCGTTGCTGGGCTGTTCGGAATGAACGTAAGTGAACGCCTTCTCCCACCAACCCTTTCTGTTTTGGGTTAATCGGCTTGTTATCAAATTGGTAAAGTTACAAAGCCACATGGAGGATATGCCTTACGCCTTCGCAGCGATGTCACTGGGCTCGTCCGCTATCGCGGCGCTGGTCACCTGGGCTGGTCTCTGGAGGTGAAGACGCCGCTTATCTACAACCTCCCCGCTTCCTCATTCTATCCCATGCCCACTTTACCCCACAGACTCGCCAAGATACGTAAAGTTGGCTTGACGAGCTCTCACACGACGAAGCGCGCCGCGGACTCACAGTCCCGCGCTCCGTGGATACCTTTGCCATTGCGCCGACGAAGTCCTGACGGGTGGTCGTGAGCGTCGGACTGTGGGCCCTCGTCGGTGCCCACTGTCCAATTCCGGCATCTGACGCCCGCTCCTTATCGCGTGTTTCACGATGCCACTTTTTTCGGCCACGCATCTTGGAGTCTCTTGGCTACCGTAGGATCAGGAACGACCCGACTGCGTCCAGTTGTGTTCTTAGCCTTTTGGTACCGGACTCACTGCATGTCCGCGCGTACACGGTCAAAGGGTGAATGTACCCTTCATCGGTCTCTGTTCTACCTATCTGTTTCCAGATCCGTTTTCCGTGTTGGTTTCAAGCTGTCCCGAAGCAACGATCGGATTTCGCCGAGGATCTTGCGAGTGAAAATGACACCGGTCGGACATCTCCCTTGTCGATTTTCTTCTGTTTCCAACTTATTCTCGTCGCTGCGGAACCAACTGACTACGTTTCCGGTCTCGGTGTGTTTTTGAACGCCATCAGCCACCTCGGTAATACGTTGCGTGTCAGTGTCACCTCGTTCGGTGATCGCCCTGTTGTGCTATTCGTTTTGAACATGAGTTGACACGCTCGCGGGGGCACCCTTCTGCCGCCCACACGTATGTCCTGGATCCCCACTGTCGCCCTCATTGATGAACCTGTGTCGTAAACGGTGAGGCGGAAGGATACACCCCTGGTGCTATGCACCCTTGTTGTTTTTACGTGTCGGACGTCGTCCTGGGTCGCCGCCCGTCCTGATTATAATCCCTGCACAGCTGACAGTCCGTTGCTTCCCGCTCGACCCTAGATCGTAACGATGCTGCATCGTTTGCGCCGCGGCGTGGCGTGTCCTTTGTCGTGTTTGTGTCGTTATATATATCTTGTTTGTTTGCCAACAGGGAGAGTTGGAAGAACGAATCGGAACACGGTAGCCGAAGCGGAGGGGGGGGGGAGCAAGAGGGGGCCACTCTTATCCAAATATGGCGATATGGACCCAGTTTGAGGTTCTCCTGCGCTGGGAGGCCCGAGAAGAGATCAACGGGGGAGAGGGACGCGAGTGCGAGCGAACGCCCCCTCCCCTTCCTTCTCCCTCCGGTCGGGCGCGCACGCACGCACACACGCACGCGTATATCGTTGACGGCGCGTCCGTGAGATGCACGTGTGCGTGCGTAGGGTGCCAGACAAGGTTGGGTTCACATCGGAGGCGATCCCGAACGCCGAGCGCCGATGGATGCCTTCCGACGACCCGTCCGTCCGTTGGCGTCAAAACAAGGTCGGGTTCAGGTTCAGTCACGAAAGGGAGGGGGGGGGGGGAACTGTTCCTTTTTCTTTTTCTTTTTTTTTTTTGGGAACCCGACTCGATCCGGTTCCCGCTTTCTTTTCGTCGGTTTCTTTCTTTTTCCCATGCGGGTCCCTTATCGCTGTTCGACTGCAGTGCGCTGCGCCCACGATGGCAGAGCGAGCTATATTGGGTGAGATACGCCCGTGATGCGGTCGGTGCACGAAAAGGAAAGGAAAGGAAAAGAAAAAGAAGGCGGCCCCGCCAATTAAGGGGGCTGCGCCCGAATCTGCAAAAAAAAAAGAAAGAAAAAAAAAAGGGGGGGGAAGGGGGAGGGGGAACCGCTGCGGCGCTCAGGCACCCCCCCCCCCAAGAAAATATGATTCCGTGGTACCGGAATCGCAGGAAGGACGACGGAGGGGGCAGTGCACAACGATAACAAACATGGCGGCGGCAGCACCGCCGCAAAACTTGTGTGCGCGCGCGCGTGAGAGATGCTTGGATCACTGTGGCCGAGGACGTCATTGGTGGAGGAAAGCCTAGTAGTGCGGGACGCCACGTACAGCCCTTGCCTCGCCAAAAGAGGTGGAGAGCTAAAAAAAATTGGAGCTAGAAAAGTGCGTACGCGTGGAGCATGTACGTACTACCAAGGTAATAGTCGGAAGTCGAGCATGCTGGTTTGGGCTAGCAATACTGTAATAGCACAAAGGTGTTGTGTGCCAGTGGTTCTATTATATTTCTACAACTTTATTGAAAGGCTCCCTTCAATGGCTGCCCATGGAATCATTCTGTTTCGAAAGATCCCGAGTCCTGACTGACTGGTCCAGGCCACTATGCAAGCAGAGCAGCTTGAACAACCAAAGGGGTTTCAAATTTCGCACCAACCCTTGTAGCTACAACAAGGGGCTGAGGGATGGTGTACATATATAAGGAGAACTGATACGATGCCAAAAAAGTCGGTGGTGTTCAACACAAACACTCGACCACTTTCATAGACAAAAGGGTTTTAGGAGAAAGTCCCACGCCATACTATGAGGGGGGGCCAAAGAGATACAGTGCCATTAAGCCTGACATTTGTTGTACTTCGCATTCATTTCCACGTCATCGTTCTTCCAGGCGACCGTTTGGACACAGGACGAGTCTAGAAACAGGGCGGACACGCCTCGAGGTGAGCCCCGGCGTTCACCGCGTCACTTTTCCTCGTGCCGCGCGTTTCGAGCGATGCAAAGCCCGAGCTCGCCATTGCCAGGCGTCATTTCAAAAAGACGCACGCAGATCATCACAAGAGACGGGTCGTGAAACGCCCAACGCTCGGCCAACGCCGACTGAGCGCGACTGGGTTCCCTCGGGAGGCCAAAGGGGGCCGCGAAAGGGGAGGGGGGCGTGGAGGCATTTCGGACGGCGGACATCTCCGTCCCACGTCCCATGTGGAATCTTCCGTCGCGGAACTGGACTTGGAAGACTCGGGATGGCGGGTGGGATCAACGCGTGGAACCATCCAACGTGCACCCGGCGGCATCGTCCTTTCTGGAAAAAAAAGTGGGTTTCGCGCCCAATCGTCGTCGCCTCCTCCTCCCCCCTCGTCCGTGGTTCCGCCGGATTAATTCTCGCCCCCCATCATCCTTCTCGCCGTTCTCCTTTTCATACCGGAGGGGGGGCTCCCCTTCGTTTTCTGGGTTTCCTTGATATCGGTGATAGCCAGGGCGTCGTGCGATCCGCTCTCGAACGTCGTCGAGGAGCCCGCCCCGTTCGGCTTTTGCCGTGAGGTTTTCCTCCTTCCCACTCGCGAGTCCTGCGTGGCGAATCTGGTGATCGTCGCGATATAGGGAGGATCGCGGAATGACGACACGCCCATACTTGTGTGCGCTCGTATCGCGCATGTGCGCGCAAACCCAAAAAAAAAAGGGGGGGAGGGAGATGGGGAGCCGCGTGGTCGTCGGATCGCACCATCATCGGCGGGAGGGGACGAACGTCTTCAACGTTGAAGCATGGGCACTAAAGCACCCGTCCCCCCCCCCCTCCCCTTCGTGTACTTTTCCGATTGGCGTACGTGCGACCTCGCTCTCTCCCCTTCTTTCCCTCTGTGTGTGTGTGTGTGTGTGATCGTGGTGTTGACGGAATCGAAAACGAAAACGAAACAGCTCGGCAAGTGCCTTTCCGCAGGCTCCCTATCGCGCGCGTGTGCGTGTGCACTGTGATGGCCCGTTCTCTTGTCTCTCGGACGGGGATGATGAGAAACGAGGGGCGACGTTTGAAAAAGAAGAAAAAACATTAACCCGAGGGGGGTTGCGAGGCCTATCGACGCCTTGCCTCATAGATCGGTCTGTTCACCGGACGAGGTTGCGAGCGCAGGGTGACGTCGCATCGAGAAGGAGTAGTCCAGAGAATGCATGCGTAATTGATTTGATCCGAATCGTGCGAGTACAGAACATGGGCATGGACGAGGTATACATCATATAGAAAAATAACGTACTGAGTGCACCGCCCAAGCCCTCAAGAGGGGACCCGAAGAACAGAAGAAAGAAAAAGAAAAAGCGAACAAGAGATGGCCCATGGGCCATGCAAGGGACAAGCAGGAGACGCAAAGCTTTTGCGGACAATAAAAAAGACATGTGAAAAAGTAGAAAAAGCAATAGAAGAAGAAAAAAAGCAAAGTAGAGAAGCATTGAAAAGTTGGGGAGGAGTAAGCTACAACAGGTGGAATAGATACTTGTCTATGACCATGTCCAACAGGAATGCGGTCCAGGATCAAATATTCATGTCACCGGGGCTCGGAGGGCGTGTGCCCCCGTGTAGTGTATGGCACTGGTCGATTGCGAACAGCGCCCCAGCAAGGACATGTGCCCGTGGTTCCTGGAAGAAAAAATGACGCGACGGTGAAATGTGAAGAGTGCACGACACAATGAACAACGTGAGCGTTCCCGTCCGAAACGAAAAAAAAAAAAAGACAACAGATGAAGTCAAGCAAGGAGGAAAAGAGAATAAACAATGTGAGCAAGGATCCGACCCGCGGCCAGAAGAGGGTTGTGGTTAGCATGGCACCAGACCTCAGTCTTGTTCCAGCAGAGGCATGTCTGGGATCAGGTAATGTACAGGACGTCCGTCGCCAAAGCTCGTCTTGTGCGCCAGGTCGGGTGGCGTCCCGTGCTTTCCCGCTGCCGTGCCTGTTCCGTGCGACTGCGAAGACTCGGCACCGCCTGTGAACGTGGAAACCGAGTCTGCGTTCGCGTCTTCGAGTAGCAGCGAGGGGTCATACTGTGGGACTGGTTTGCGGGATGCACGTCGCGCGGTTACGGAGACAGCACCGGCTGAGATAGAACGATTGACGGGCATGGCCGCTACGGGTGAGAGAGGATACTCTTCCTGGGATATGGCGCTTGTCGGGGGGTGAAAATGACGAGACAGGTTCGGAGGGGGCAAAGTGGGCATCGAAAGCCGTTCTCCGCGACGCCGGACAGAGGTTTCCATCGAGGACCGGATCCGTTGCGCTTGTTGCTCGAGGCTTTGATTGGACGTCCGCCGCGGGCCGGAACGAGACAATGGGCTTTCGTTAGTGATGACGGAAGTCGGGGTTTGGACCGTGTACCAGGAAGCACGGCGGTCGTAATGAATGGGCGTGTTTAGAACGTCGAATGGAGTCATGCCGGAAGAAGAGACGGGAGAGACCAATTTTTCTTCGCCCGTGGTCGCAACGTCCTCGTTAGAGTCACCAGGGGTGCTCGTCGCAGACGCTTTCCCACCCCCGTCAGATATGTGAATGATACCTGTCGAATCTGAAGGAGTATGGGAATGGTGGCTTGTGACCGGCGCTTCTGCTTGAAAGCTGGACTGAGTAGACCTGAGCGATCCCCATTTTCGAGCCGTGTTCCCGCCCCCTCTGGCGAACCGCCTTCGCCTGTTCCACAAACATATCCCCGCGATGACGGCCAACACGATACCGATGACGCCGCCAACGACACCTCCCACGATCTTCCCTACGTTTTTGTTCGAGGTTGCAGACAAGGCAATGCTAGGGGATGCTGTGGAGGAAGCCTGCGGCGATGTACTCGTCAGGCAGGCGACGCTTGTCCCGTTCGAAACGTAAAACGGTGCAGAGCTATTGCTGACATTCGGGTCTGTGAGCACAAGACCATCAAGCTCGTACCAACCCTGTGTGACGTTGACCGACGGCCACGTCCAAGAGTGCGCGGAGGTGTTGGTGACTACGAGCTGTTGCTGTGTCGTGTCGTTCGTCGTGCTCTGCCTCGTTCTGATGCGAGATGAAGTGGAATTCACGCCGGTGTTGGTAATCGATAGAAACAAGGCGGCATCTTCGCCGGTGTAATTCCACGAAATTACGGCCGAGGTGCACGTTGTCATGTTATTTATGGAAAATTTGATGCCCCCCGGCGTAGGCGAAGGCTGAGGCGTGCTTGAGGACGTCCCGGGAGACCCAGATGGCGACGGTGAAGGTGAGCTTCCCGCTGGTGAGGACGAGAACGACACGGGAGAGGCGGACGTAGGTGACTGTGAGCGGCTTCCAGTTGAAAAGGCAGAAAACTGCTCACTGCCAGAAACCTGGGACGTCGTCGTGGTTGTCATCTGCGTCGACGTCGACGTCGACGAGGACGTTCGTAAGGAGACTGGGCCGGGGCCTAGGGAAAGAGGTTGGACGGATATGGGACCCTGGCGAGCCTCGTGTGCAGGAGCAGGCCCTGCGGCTACGGTCAATGTGACGAGGAGAAGAGATAGGAAAAGCAAGGTGCGTTGAAACACCATGGCGTCTCCTGGTGACAAATCGCCATCAGTGTTTCCACGAACAAGGGAACAAAAGCGGACGATTGCGGACAGTTTACCGGAAGGTGCTTATTCGGCAGGTGGTCGAACGTCCTGTGGGGCTCGCGAACAGGGAGAAACACAGGCCGGCGAGGAAAGGCAGGGAGGCCAGGATGGCCGTTGACAGCAAGGTGGGGCTCGAGAGAGAGAACTCGTTGGATGCTGTTGGCCTGCAATGCGCCGCACGAGTCCGTTCCTTGGCACGTGGCTCGGATGACGTGCGGTGACTCCCTGGCTCATAGCTGGCCTGGAAAGCAAAGTCACGTCGTGTAGCTCTGGACGGCACTCGGTGTGTATCGTGGAGGGCCAGACGGACGGATGGTAATATATTTATATATTAAAGGCAGGGTATAAGCGACGGGTGCACTGTGAATGAGTAACTGCGTGCAGGGACTGTCAGTGATCCGGAGATACCATCACGTGAAACATGTATTTGCAGCGATTGAAATTGCCTGGTTCAATGGTCTAGTGGTTATGATTTCTGTCTTACACACAGAAGGTCCTGAGTTCGACCCTCAGTTGAACCATACTTTTTGACTTTGCAAAGGAGGTAACTGTCGCGTGTTCATGCGTTGCCTTGTGCTTGGTGCCCTATCGGACCAAAAACTATTTTGCCTAAATGGCCTCTGACATATTGATGACATTGGGAACCCCCCCCCGGGAACAGTCCGCCACGTCGCCGCTCCCTTGGCGGACGAAGAAACCCAAAAGGGTTGACGACACGGCCGTGCCCGGGCAGGGATGGAGTCCCTTGCCCAGTCCCGTTTCAGAAATCGGCGCGCACACGGAGAGAGAAGAGTTGGAGCTCCGGTCGACGTACACAGCCCTGGCGGTGAGCTCCATTCGGACGAGCAGACCCCGCAGCCCGGGACGATAATCAGTCACGCCGCGATCTCGCGCGAGCGTTTGGGTATTTCAAATGTGCCAGGCATTTGCTTCCGCGTTCGGCCCCCCTCGTCTCTCCGTCTGTCCGGGCGGCGGAGAGGCGCGCGCGTGTTCGTGCCGCTGCCATCGTCCCCGTCCCCTCCCCTGCCTCCACCCTGCGCACACGGCGACCTGCACCCCTTCCTGGCACCTCCGCGCGATTACGTGTGCCCCCAGGCGTTGACGGCAGCGCGTCGCCGCATATGGCAACGTCGCCCACCACCCAAGGAGCCGTCGGGCGGTGTGGTCGCAGACGCCGTGTCCCTCTGGGTCCGGTTCGGCAGATCAGGGGACCCGTCTCTTCTCTCAGAAGAAGATGACGATGCCGAGATCGCCCCCCCATCTCTCCCCACTTCACGTTCGGTTGGGTCAAGTCGGACGGGCATGCCCCAGGTCCGAGGCGGTGCGTGCGTGTTTACGTCTTCGGCTCATAGTAGCTCTGTTCCCCCTAGGAACAAAAACAACTCAAGAAATTGGGTTTCAGGGCCTCCCCCACACATCGGATCATTCAGTCCTCCCCCCACACCCCCCATCGTCTTGGAAACCCTTGCCCTCTCATCGAGCGGTTTCGTACACACATGCTTATATTATGCCACCTCGCACAGCGGGTGCGAGGGAATGTGAATGCATTATAGGGTCCGTTCTTTTCTCTTTGCGCCAGGTTGGCAGGCAATGCCGAAAGAGAAGCAATGAAAACAAAGCACGGGGTGTCCGTCTGAACGAGCTGCGGGATAGCGTAGGATGGAGAGGTGAAGGGGGATATTATCACGAAAAGCTGCATGAAAACGACGTGGCTTAAATTCAGCACAGCACCAGGGCAGTTGCGGTGCTGTACGGTCCTCGAGCATCCAGAACCTGCGCACAAGGTCTCAAAAAACACCCCGCGCGAGGCGAGGGAAGAAAGAAAAGGGATCATCACAAGTCGTGACACAAAAACGCCTTCTGTCAGCCCAAAGAGAAACAAAGAAAAGGTGCGCTATAGCGTGTCCGCAGCGCACTCTCGAAACTCTTCTTCCACCGCTTTGCGCCCTTGCTCGCTAAGGGCGGGTATGCCCGAGCTCCAATCGCTACCGAAATACGTGGGTATAAACCTAATGGGAGACGTCAACATCTGTGCGCACGGCAGCTGATCGAGGCGTACGCTTCTCCTTTTCGTTTCCGCTCGCTCGCCTCGTCACGCTGCCTTTGCTCGAGCGCCAACTTGTGCTTGGTCGCATCCCCGTACTCCTTGCTCAGGAGCCCGTTGGTCACGTTCTCCCACAGCTTCCGGCTCTCCTTGGGGAGTTGCTTCTCCAGTGGGCGCACCACCTTGGGAACGACGTGCAGCTTCTCAAGGTCGACGAGCGTGTTAAACTCGGCCGTCGACGATATAGACAGCGTGGAACGCGCCGGATTACGTCGCCACCGGATACGGTTTCGCCAACACCCGTCAAAGGAGGCAACGACGCGCGACTGAGGGACGTGCTTGACCTTGGTCCACTCCGTGTGCTCGGTCGTATCCGGGTCATACGTGTGAATGACACCCTCGACGAGGAAGTGGGCCCGTCCGAGCCATGACTGGAGGCCGGACGACGTGAGACGGTGTCATGCCGCGCCGTCAGGCGATTCGGACGTACCTCCTCCTTGTACTCGATGACCGCACGGTAGCTGTCCTTGCCCTTTCCCCCGGTGCACGTGATGATCGTGGAATCTGCAACCGTGATGTAGAAGCTCCCTCTCAAAATCCCATTGACGCTCGCGATGGGGTGCGTGATGTGGTATTGCTCTCCTTCTCCGGGGCCGCCGGTGAGATTGATATAGATGCCCTTGTTGTACGAGCCTGGTACGACGCGAAGCGTGGTGCCAGAGATCTTTGCAGAGATCTGGTCAACCCCCCGCATCTCGATGGACCGAGCGGGACAGGCGGCATAGTAGGCCGACACGGGCGGATGGTGCGAGACTTGCTCGGTGATGTACACGACACGGAGTGAGTCGTTGTCCGATCCGCCTGCAGTGAGGGAGAGGGCGGACATGCGTCCTGCAAAGTCGGCATCAGGGACTTGCTGCGGCGAAGTGGGCGCCGTCGAGGGGCTGGCCTTGTCCTTGGAAAGAAGGCTGAGGCCACTGCGCGTGCTCTTGGAGCTATGGCCGCTCCGACCACTCCTGACGCTCAGGGTCTCGGATTGCAGGAGGGTGGGCGATGCTATCGGAGATGGTACGTGCGTGGTGTGCGTTCTAGGGATCGGGGGATAGCTTGGGTCAGAGGAGTATCGCACAGGAGGCACATCCCAGTGTGCGCGAAAGTGCTCCCCGAGGACCGAGTTGTATGGCTTGCATACCTTGCCGTGCTGCATGTGCAGGGTCAGAGCGGACCTGTGTGATCGAACGCGAGCAGACGCTTACGACAAACTTGAGGTCCTTGGTGAACGTAAACCGCAGGACGGCAAGCATGCGTTCAAAGGCGTCATCCGAATCGTTGATGCTGCGGGGTGACATGAGCCGAACAGCGCCCGGAGACACGGAAAGACGTACGCTGCAAAGAGATCAGGGCGGTCGAGATAATGCCAGTACTCCAGGTTGGGCAGCGGTTCGAGCAAGGATGCTGGAAGTGACAGACGCCTGGCGCACAAGGGGTCAGCGACTGACGCGGGTGCGGGGATGGACGTGGGGCACGCACATGGCAGCGATGTCTTTGACGCCAAGACACTTTTTGACGAGCTGCACGATCATTTTGAGCTTGCCGCCTTCGCCAGCGTCCGCAGACTCGTCTGGCACGGAGACGGCGGGGCCAGGTGCGTCCTCGTCGAGGAGAACGGACGGGTCCGCTGTGGGGGTGAGACTGTCCTTGGTGTCGGCCATGTCGTGGGGGCAGGGAAGGCGAAGCAAAGGGAAGAAGAGCGAGTGAAGGCGAAGAAAAAGCTTGGGCTCCACAAGGATGGCTGCACGTGTGCCCAGTTGGGTCCACTTGGTATATACAAATCAGGAAACCCAAGGCTGGCCCGCCAGCTCTTGCCGACGCCCTCGAGCGCCCGGTGCGCGCCATGCCCCGCCGCCCGACAACAAGGCCACAGAGGCGACAAGCTGTGTGCGCCCCGTGGGCGGGCTGTGTCCGTGCGCCCTGGCAGCGGACCGCGCAGCTGTCCAAATTTGTGTGTGAGGCACGTGAGCGGTGCGAGCCTGCTTGCCCATTGCGCGACCCCTTCCCGCTCTCCCCCATGGTGGACGACAAGTACATTGGGCTGGCCCTCGCTGTATCCAGCTCGATCGCCATCGGAACCAGCTTCATCATCACCAAGAAGGCGAGCCCCAGCCCGCCCTTCTTTTTCGCGGCTGATCTGTCCGCCAGGGCCTTACCGACGCCGGCGCACGAAATTCGTCCTACGCCTCCGCATCTGATGACTATGCCTATCTTCGAAATCCAACCTGGTGGGCCGGGATATCCACCCGTGCGTGCCACCCTTTGTGCTCCTCGTCAGACTGACACGCTCGCAAACAGTGATCGTAGGCGAAAGTGAGTCTCCTCAACATGTGCCCGCTCCCCACTCATCCGATTGTCCCAGTCGCGAATTTCGCCGCATACACGTTCGCCCCACCCATTTTGGTAACGCCGCTCGGTGCACTCAGCGTTCTCATCGGGTTGGTGCCCTTTGTCCGACACCTCCGTCCATCTTGACACCATACAGTGCAGTGCTCGCATCGTTCCTGCTCAACGAAGAACTGGGTCACCTTGGTCGAACGGGATGCGCATTGTGTCTCATTGGCTCCCTCATCATCGTCCTCCATGCACCACCAGACAAGGAGATCGAAACCGTCGACGAAATTCTTCACTACGCCATACAGCCCGGTAGGTCCGCCTGCAGGCCCTTACGAAACCACTGACTCGGTTCAGGCTTTCTGCTCTATTGCCTCACCGTCTTCGTCTTCTCGTTGGTCATGATTTTTAATGTCGTCCCGCGTTATGGCCGCTCAACCCCCCTGGTATACATTTCCATTTGCTCTCTCGTCGGCTCCGTGTCCGTCATGGCCATCAAAGGCTTCGGTGTCGCCGTCAAGCTCACCTTGAGCGGCAACAATCAGTTCACGCACCCGAGCACGTACGTGTTTGGCATCGTCGTCGTGGGCTGCATCATCGTCCAGATGAACTACTTCAACAAGGCTCTCGACACGTTCTCCACAAATGTGTACGTCCCTTCCTGTCCACCCACTCCTCCGATGAACCCTCTCACAAGGCCCGTTGCCTGTTAGCGTCAACCCGATGTACTACGTCGGCTTCTCCACCGCGACGATCGTGGCGTCCCTGATTCTCTTCCAAGGGTTCAACACCACCGGCGGTACGAACACGGTCACGCTGCTCGCCGGGTTCACCGTCACCTTTCTCGGCGTCCATCTCCTCAACCTCTCCCGGACGCCCGACCCGCCGAAAGCCAACGGGAACCACACCGCGCTCGAGAGCGGGCTCATGCACCCGCGCATGAGTCTTCAGGGCCGCCAGTCGCTCGACGGTTGGGGGGGCACGTCCGAGCTCCGCCAGGATGGGGTCCTGCACTCGGCGAGCCATGGCCGTCGGAGTTCGCTCTATCGTGCGCAGAGCAACACGCTGTTTAGCGCGTTTGAAGACGACGGTGCGGCAGGGACGGGCATGCCTCTATCACAACTCCGGGAGAGCAAGGAAGAGGAGACGGAGGAGGAGGAAGAGGAAG
>JBBPMG010000127.1:0-48092 GCA_038090195.1 Boletellus deceptivus
CTTGAGTCTAGACTTTGTGTGCCTGTCCCTGACATGTGTCAAACATGTGTAGACTGGTGATAGGGTATGAAGTCATAGGGGTTTAACCCTGGGTCTAGGGATGTGGTATGGTGGTCTAGACTACCACTTGTGTACCATGAGGCACTATGAGTCAAAGTGACTCAGACTGGTTCTGGACTCGTTCTATGAGCCATGAGGATGTCCTAGACCTGTTAAGACCGAATGGGAAATAGCTAACCATTGGTTAATGAATATAATGAATGTACCCATAGAAAATCCATAGAATATTCAAATGAAGTCAGAAAAATATAGAAAAATACTAGAAAAATGCAGAAAGCTATGTAGAAAAATAGGGGAGTGTAACAATACCCAAGTGCTGCTCACCAGTACCAAGAAGTGTTTGTAAAAGAAGTAAAACATACCCCGAATGAGAGAACAGCATTGGCAAAGAATAGAAAGGCAGAAGACATGAGGATAAAGGCAAAGAATTGTAACAGGACTACACATACACGTAACATTGAGTCTTGAGTTTATATACACGTCTAAATGTTTGTACACATTTGTACAAATGGCTAAATAGGGTAAATAGGGCAAAGGGTTATTAGACAAATAGGATGAGTCAATGGGAAAAGCATGAGTAAGAGTGCGTCATAATGAGTCATGGGATATAGGGTAGATGAGTCATATGGGAAAGTGAATCATAGCAGATGAGTCAATCATCTGATGGAATGGAGATCTAGAGATAAGATAAGATGAAGCAATATTAGATAAGATAAGGTCACATGATTGACCTGATAAGATAAGATAGAGAAAAAGAAATAGAATAAATGCCTTGGAGGGGGCGCTTGTAACACTCCCAGCCAGCCAGCATTACCAGTAGTAACTACCAATGAACCGCAACCCTTATCACCATTACCCTCTTCCCAGATCTGGGCAGAACCAGCCATACCAGAAACGCCTGATAGCGACCAGGAAATGGCCAATATATCCAACAGGAATGAGGACTCTAAGAAGTCCAAATTATGCACAGCTCTCCCAGAAGATTTCAGCAAACAAGTTGATGATGTAGAACAATGGCTCCTATCTATGAATGCATATTTCACCATCAACAATCACATCTACAAACACAATGATGGAGTAATGATCCTCACCTTTCTCAATAAACTCATGAAAGGACAAGGGGCCACTTTTGCTGAGAGTTGGTATAAACAAGCACCAGACTCAAAGTACAACGACTTTATCACTGTCTTTGTCCCTTCCAGACAAAAAGAATGAGCCAGGAATACCATCTATGATCTAAAGCAAAGCGACTTCCCAGAGTTGGAAGAAAAGAATCTTCCTCAGCAACTTAGAAGAGGAAACTTTGACTCATATGCCACCACATTCGAACTACAGGCCTATCGCAGCGAGCTAGAGACTGGTCATGATGACATCCTTATCGATGTGTTATGATGAGGGGTAGATGGGAAGCTTGCCAATGCCATGACAACTCTAAACCCACAACCTGAGACTTGGAAAGATTGGATCAAACAAGCTCACACTTTTGATGAAAATTTCAAGAGGCTCCAGAAGATCTGGGAGCAAACTCACTACATCTCATTCACCACTTCATCTCGAACTACCCCTACTCATGATCCAAATGCCATGGAGATCAACTCTGTCCATTTAACTCCTGCAGAAAGGGCAGAACACATGAGAAACAACAAATGCTTTGTCTACCATTGTATAGGATGTCGATCAGGTAACCACAAGAAAGGAGGGCCATGTCCTACCTCTAAAAATTGTCCCCAAATGACCATTGCACAGACTACCACTGATGTCCTGGGAGAATTTATCCAGACAGTGATCTCTCCAGGAATGAATTACTTTGAATCCTTAAAGTCTGCACTACCCCAGAAGAGGAACATGAGGTCCAAACTACTATCCTAGAATAGGATTTTTAACAAGGAGGACAGAAGCAATGGCTGTGCCTCCAATAGATCTTGTACTAGTTTTTGTATTAGGAATGAATTCTAGAGCAATCAAACTTCCAATTCAATTTTACAAAACTGAAAGAGAAAAACCCATTGCAATCACTGCACTTGTCAACAGCAGGACAACAGGATGTTTTGTCCATAAACATCTCATATGGGCAAACCAATGGAACATGGATTGACTCCCATGACCTTTCATTGTCAACAATGTAGACAGATCAACCAATCAAGGAGGACTGATCTGCCACTCCATCAGACTACAGATAAAGATAGGGGAACAAGAGGAAACACGTGACTTCCTGGTATTGGATTGTGGAAAGGAACAAGTCATCCTGGGTATAACTTGGCTCCAGGAAGTAAACCTGTGCATATTCTGGACTACAGGAATGGTTTCAATAAACCCAAAACAGAAAAAGAGAGATGACCCATTCGAACAATGATACCTGATAAGGTATTTAGGACTGGACCATGTAACAATTGCCAGAACCACTTTATCAATGGAACTGGTACAAAAGACAATAGTATCAGAAACCACACTTCTGAAAGAATTCACAGAATATGCTAAAGTTTTTGGGGAACCAAGCAAAGGAGAGCTTCCTCCATCTCGATCTTATGACCATGCTATAGAAGTCATGTGTGACTTCTTACCAAAGGTAGCAAAGGCTTATCCACTTAACCCAAAAGAATTGGTTGCTTGTAAAGAATTTGTGGATGAACACCTTGCCTCAGGCAAGATCTGCCCATCCAAGTCCCTGCAAGCCTCACCCTTCTTTTTTGTCCAGAAGAAAGATGGAGGACTCTGACTGTGTCAGGATTATCAATACCTGAACCAGCATACCATGAAAAATGCATATCCACTCCCCCTGATTTCAAATCTAATAGACTGACTCAAGGACTCCACTATTTTCACCAAATTTGACATACATTGGAGATACAATAATGTCTGAATAAAGGACAAAGACACATGGAAGGCAGCCTTCATCACTCCATTTGGACTCTTTGAACCAACAGTCATGTTTTTTGGACTTTGTAATTCCCCTCTGACCTTTCAAGCCCTTATGGATGTGTTTCAAGACATGGTGGCAGAAGGGTGGCTCCTGATCTATATGGATGATCTTATCATCCACACAGATGGGGACCTAGCACTCCACCATCAATGTACCAAACAGGTACTTCACCAAATGAGGGAGCACAAACTGTACCTCAAACTCTCAAAGTGTTTTTTTGACGTACATGAAGTTGAGTACCTGGGAATGATCATCTGTCCTGGGCAAATCATATTGGACCTGGCAAAGCTACAGGCTATTCAGGACTGGAAACCACCAGGCTTGATCAAAGCAGTTTGATCATTCTTAGAGTTCTGCAATTTCTATCAGAAGTTCATCCCCAATTGCTCGGAGATCTGTTGCCCCCTCCATGACCTCACCAAGAAAGGGGTTTCTTGGGAATGGATGGACCAATGTCAACAAGCCTTCCTCACATTACAACAATCATTCTGTACTTGCCCAGTTCTCCAGTTACCCTGTCTCAAACAGCCATTTTTTGTCATGACAGATGCCTCCCTCATCACATGCAGGGCAGTGCTAATGCAAAAAGACCTCAATGGTGATCTCCACCCAGTGGCCTATTTCTCTGAAACCTTCTCTCCAGAAGATTGGAATTATGATATCTATGACCAGGAATTACTGGCTGTCATCTGCACATTAGAAGAATGGCAACATTACCTCTCTGGAACTCAGTGCCAGGTAACTGTGTTGACTGACCACAAGAACCTCATGTACTTTCAGCAACCACAAAAACTTTCTCGTAGACAAGCTTGCTGGATGTTGTTCCTACAGGACTTTGACTTAACTGTCCAGTACGTTCCTGGCTCATGCATGGCTCCAGCTAATGCACTCTCTTGCTCCTCAACCACTGATATTGGGTTTGACAACCAGGGAGTGACCCTACTTGATGGGGTCCATTTCATCTGAGCCCTGGATGTTGCACTCCACAGTAAAATTGTTCAATCATCCTCCAATGACCCTTTTGTACTTGATGCCTTAACAGTCCTGAAGCAGGACCGATCCATCCTGTCTAGGGTTTCTCGCCAAGATTGGCACTTCAATCAAGGATCTCTCTATTTCAAAGGATGATTGTACATCCCAGAATCAGTGCGATGAGACCTTGTCCATTCCATCCACACCTTGACCATGGGAGGACACACCAGCTTTTCTACCTGTTACACCTGTTACAACATGACTATTGGTGGCTGGGACTTTCCAGTTTTGTGCGAAAGTACATTGCTGGATGCGCCACCTGTCAGGCCCCCAAGGTTCTCACACACCTGACAGTTCTCCTGGCAAACCCCATTCCGAGCACCACCACTCACCCATTTCAGTCCATCTCTGTCGATCTCATTACTGATCTCCTCCTATCTATCAGCTTTGATTCCATCATGGTCATGGTCAACCACAGCCTTACAAAGGGGGTAATTTTCACTCCATGTTCCAAAACAATCAACACCAAGGGCATTGCCTCTCTCTTTTTTCAGAAAGTATTCCCTTGATTTTGGCTACACAACAAATGTATCTCCAATTGAGGCCTGCAATTTGCCTCTGCCTTTGCTAGAGAACTTGCCAGACATCTGGAATACAATGTAGCTCTTTCTACAGCATATCACTCCCAAACTGACAGAGAAACCGAATGAGTCAACCAAGAATTGGAAACTTATCTTCACATCTTCTGTCAAGGAAATCCTCACATTTGGTCTGATCTCTTACCCATGGCAGAATTCTCCCACAACACTGCAGTCCACTCTGTCACCAAACAGATCCTGTTCTCTCTCATGATAGGATATGAACCCCATGTCTACCCTGCCCTTAGAAAAACCTTCCTCCCCACTCTAGAAGAATGCCTCACTCTACTAAAACAAGCTCAAGAGGAAGCACAGCAAGCACATCACATTGCCAGGCAACAGATGGCTGAACAAATCTGATCCAAATTCAGACCCTGGAAAGTCAGTGACAAGGTATGGCTCAATAACAAAAATCTCCAAATGCAGTATGCCTCCCATAAACTCGCACCCCAATGGGAAGGACCATTTGAAATTGAATGGGTCATCACTCCGATGGTCTACTGGTTAAAGCTACCTCCCACTTGGAAGGTACACTCCATGTTCCATGCCTCCTTACTTTCTCCATATTGTTACACTCCCCTATTTTTCCACATAGTTTTCCGCATTATTCTAGCATTTTTCCATATTTTTCTAGCCTCATTGGAATATTCTATGGGTTTTCTATGGGTATATTCATTAACCAATGGTTAGCTATTTCCCATTCGGTCTTAGCAGGTCTAGGACATCCTCATGGCTCATAGATTGAGTCCAGAACCAGTCTGAGTCACTTTGACTCATAGTGCCTCATGGTACACAGGTGGTAGTCTAGACTACCATATCAAATCCCTAGACCCAGGGTTAAACCCCCATGACTTCATACCCCATCCCCAGCCTACACATGTTTGACATATGTCCGGGACAGGCACACAAAGTCTAGGCTCAAGCCCTTGAACCTGCAGAACCCTACTACCACTCTATTTGATATAGACCTGGACTCCTAGAAATAATGGTTAACCCTTGCTAATCTCCATGGATCTTGTTAGGTACTGCCTCATGGCATTCCCCTTTACCACAATACCCTACAGCCTCACATCCAGAGCCCTCAGACCAGTACCCATAGCCCAGACACCTGTTCTCCTTATGTACCCCCTAACCCGATTGGTACCAGATATCTATAGATGTAGTGTACACCAATGTAAACAGTAAAGTAGTATATAAGGGACACCTCCAACTCACTAGAGGACCCAGTCTTGTCCTCCTCGAGCTTGCCTGCTCAGTCCCAGTACTTGACTCCTTGACCTAACAACACAAGGTTACCAGCTTGGACTGGTAAGCAGTTGTTTCATTAGGACAAGACTGCACTTATTCCCTACTTGGATTAGCTACCCAGTAGACACCTTTTACAACCCTTGTACCCACTAGTTACATAGATAGTAAGTAGGAGGAAAAGAAACTGCATAGTAAAAGAATAGGCACTAACTGTTACACATACGTGTAGCCCTAGCTGTTGAGCACACTTTGGTAGTAGTGCGAGACTAATAGAGGTCTGGTCTCACTATCCTTCTTGCAAGAGGGACTCGTGGAATGGCATAGAAACTACATGTAGATTGCATAGAACTAGCTGGGGAAAAGTACTTGTACATGGATTGTATAAATACTTGGGGCAGAGCTGTACCAACTGGAAGTGATAAGAATCCTCTATAGTAGTTGGAGTTACCCAATATGGGATATGGGGAGATGCAACACAGTGAGAGATGTGTCATGGGAGAGATTAATGTCCAGATTTGGGAATATACCAATATAGTACAAATAGGAGGCACTGATCAGAGGATCATGAGAAGATCAAGGTACAGAGAGAGAGATTCTGCATCTAGAGGCATAGCCAAGTTACAGGGGTCAAGGAATGGGGCCGAGTTGTCAGTGTACAGCAATGAGGTAATGAATGAGTTGCTTGAGTGAGCCAATCCATAGGAAAATGTAACATTAGCCCCTTCATAGGTCTGAGACACCAGATCAGAAAGATGTAGTGGAGGCAGGTGTAGGGGGAGGTGATCCATGAGGGTTTCCCTCATCAATTGTTCTAGTGTTGTTGTGTGTAGAGGTGACTGTGCAAACTCCTGCCACATGGCCTGTCCCTCCACAGGTGGAGCAGATTCTAAGGGGGCATGCATATTGAGGATGTCCCAGAGTGGTGGTGTGACAAAAGAGGCAGGAGTAGTAGAGGCAGTTGATGCGATAGTGGTTGAGGGAACCACATCTGTGGCAAGCTGCTCATCTATGCCTTGTTGTGATTGTCAGATAGGAGGGCAAGGCAAATACAGAGGGAAGGAAGATACTACTGTTTTGGGATTCGATATAATAGAGGAAGAAGTCCTGCAGCTTTGAACAGTTCAAAGAGTGTTGTTCATGCTTGTTCAAGATGTGTGAGGCTGTTGGTGGATGAGATGTGATAAGACAGACCTAGTTTGTTGATAGTTCTGGACAATGCAAGTAAATCCACAGTTTGTTGATGAAAATGCACATAGAACGAATAGAGTCTAAGTATGAGAGGTAGGAAGATGTCAGCTTCTCAACAAAAGAGACCTTCAAGTGAGAGCACAACTTTAGGGGTGTCCAAAAGATCAAAGACAAGTCCCATGACATGGAAGTCAGAAAGGTGATCTAATCTCAGCAGTGGTCTGTCATCAAGGGAAAGAGGGCCAAAAGGAGCTGCCATGTCATAGAATAGGTGCAGCAGTGGAGAAGAAAGAGGGTGAAAAAGGATGATCTAGGAAATATAGTTGCAAGGGACAAAGTGCAAATGGAATGGAGTAAAGGGTCCCTGCTCATGTAGAAGGAAAAGAATCTTGAACAGGATCAGGGATAGTAGAAAATAATTCGTGATAGATATGGGCTGTGTCTTCGGACTTACCACTCTAGATTGGTTGTTCCAGTCCAGCTCCTGTTGGTGGTATCCTCCCCTGGAAACATCACAGAGAAGCTCCAGGTCCACATGGCCCTGGGCAACTCCTGTGGCTGGATAGGGTCTGGGAAGTCATGGTTGGACAATGGGGCTAGTCTGGATGGTGTGGTGACTGATACTGAGTAGCTGAAACAACTGCTTACCAGACCTAGCTGGTAACCTGTGTTGTTAGGTCAAGGAGTCAAGTACTAGATCTGAGCAGGCAAGCTCGAGGAGGACAAGACTGGGTCCTCCAGCGAGTTGGGGGTATCCCTTATATACTATCCTACTGTTTACATCAGTGTATACTACATCTATAGATATCTGGTACCAATCGGGTAGAAGGTACATGAGGAGAACATGTGTCTGGGGCTATGGGTACTGGTCTGAGGGCTCTGGATGCGAGGGCACAGGGTATAGTGGTAAAGGGGAATGTCATGAGGCGATTCCTGACTAGATCCATGGAGATTAGCAAGGGTTAACTATTATTTCTAGGGGGTCCGGGTCTATATCAAATAGAGTGGTAGTAGGGTTCTGTAGGTTCAAGGGCTTGAGTCTAGACTTTGTGTGCCTGTTCCTGACATGTGTCAAACATGTGTAGGCTGGTGATAGGGTATGAAGTCATAGGGGTTTAACCCTGGGTCTAGGGATGTGATATGGTGGTCTAGGCTACCACCTGTGTACCATGAGGCACTATGAGTCAAAGTGACTCGGACTGGTTCTGGACTCGTTCTATGAGCCATGAGGATGTTCTAGACCTGCTAAGACCGAATGGGAAATAGCTAACCGTTGGTTAATGAATATAATGAATGTTCCCATAGAAAATCCATAGAATATTCAAATGAAGCCGGAAAAATAAGGAAAAATACTAGAAAAATGCGGAAAACTATGTAGGAAAATAGGGGAGTGTAACAGTAGCAGACATCATTCCACATATTGACAATGTGGCGGTGGGAGTCTCAGATGCAGAGCCCTAAGAGAAAAAGAGGAAGAAAAATAAAGGAGAAATAGAGGAAAAGGAGAATGAAAGCCAGAACTGGGAGTGAAGGGAAAGAAGACATGCTACAGTACTTACATTGTAGGGGTTCTCTTCCTGTAATTGAGGTTTTCATTGTCTGGTTGGGGGGAAGTCCTTGCGTTGAGCAGCCTTATATGCATTTAGTAGTTGCCATGCCCCTGACAAGTTCTTTTTGGGTTCCCAGGTGTTTTCTGCTGTAGAATACCCTTTCCAGGAGACCAAGTACTGCCTTTGGCCAGTGGTGCCTCGATAACTTAGGATTTGTTGAACTTCATACTGGTCTTCTCTGGCGATGACATCAGGTGATGGATTGAAGAAGTTGGGGCTGTGTTCTGCAGTCTCTCAATATGGAGAAAGTAAGGAGGCATGGAACATGGAGTGTACCTTCCAGGTGGGAGGTAGTCTCAATTGGTAGACCGTCAGAGTGATGACCTGTTCAATTTTGAATGGCTCTTCCTGTTGGGGTGCTAGTTTGCAGGAAGCATACTGCATTTGAAGATTTTTGTTATCTAGCCATACTTTGTTGCCAACCTTCTAGGGTCTGAATTTTGATCGGATCCATTTGGCCATCTGTTGCCTGCTGTGCTTCCTCCTGAGCTTGTTTTAGTAGTGTGAGGCATTCTTCCAGGGTGGGGAGGAAGGTTTTTCTGAGAGAGGGGTAGGCATGGGGTTCATATCCCATCATGAGAGAGAACAGGGTTTGTTTGGTGATGGAGTGGGCAATAGCATTGTGGGAGAATTCTGCCATTGGTAAGAGATTGGATCAAATGTAAGGGTTTCCTTGGCAGAAGATGCAAAGATAGGTTTCCAATTCTTGGTTAACTCATTTGGTTTCTCCATCTGTTTGTGGATGATATGCTGTGGAAAGGGCTATGTCATATTCTAGAAGTCTGGCAAGTTCTCTGGCAAAGGCAGAGGTGAACTGCAGGCCTTGATTGGAGATACATTTGTCATGCAACCCGAATCAAGGGAATACCTTCTGAAAAAAGAGGGAGGTGATGCCTTTGGCATTGATTGTTTTGGAGCACAAGGTGAAAATTACCCCCTTTGTAAGACCATGGTCGACCATGACCATGATAGAATCAAATCTGGATGACAGGGACAGATTGGTGATGAGATGGACTGAGATGGACTGAAATAGACAAGTAGTGGTGCTAGTGATGGGATTAGCTGGTGAGATAGTAGGGTATGCGAGAACTTTCAAAGCCTGGCAAGTTGTACAGCCAGAAATGTACTTTTGTACAAAACTGGAGAGACCCAGCCACCAATAGTTGTGCTGTAACAGGTGTAAGAGTTGGAAATAGCCAGCATGACCACCCACTCCGGAGGTATGGACAGAGTGCACTAGGTCCCATCATGTGGGTTCCGGGATATAGAGACGTCCTTTAAAATATAATGACCCGTTGTCAAAATGTCAATCCATATGAGAGACACAAGGGAGGATAGACTGATCCTGGGCTAATGCCACAAGTGCATCCACAACAAAGGGATCAGATGAAGTGGATTGAGTGATCTTTTCATGTAAGACAAGATCAAGCACTTGGACAAACTGTTCAGCAGGTAAGAGGGTGATGTCCTGGTTATCCCAATCTGTGTCTTCTGTCAAGGAATGGGATAGAGCATCAGCAGGGGCCATGCCCAATCCTGGAATGTGTTTAAAAGAGAGATCAAAGTCCTAAAGGAACAACATCCATCATGCCTGTTGTTGAGATAGTTTCAGTGGTTGTCAGAAATAGGTGATGTTTTTGTGATCTGTCAGGATGGTCACAGGGTGTTGTTTTCCAGTGAGGTAATGTCGCCATTCTCCCAAGGTGCAGATAACTGCCAATAATTCTCTGTCATAAATGTCATAGTTTTGTTCCTCAGGAGAAAAGGTCTTAGAAAAATAGGCATTTGAATAGAGGTTGCCATTAGAGTCATCTTGCATCAGGACTGCTCCACATGCTACTAAAGAAGCATCAGTCATGACAAAGAATGGGTTCTCAACTTTGGGAAGTTGTAGGACTGGTTGGATACAGAATACAGTTTGCAAGGCAAGGAAAGCATTTTGACATTGGGTTGTCCAGTTCCAGGAGGCTCCTTTCTTGGTTAAGTCATGTAGGGGTCAGCAGATTTTGGAGAAATTTAGGATAAACTTTTGATAGAAATTGCAGAAACCCAAGGAGTGAACTGCTTTTACTGATCTTGGTGACATCCATTCTTTGATTGCTTTCAGTTTGACTGGGTCCAAAGTGATGTGGCCTGGACAAATGATCATTCTTAAGTATTCAACTTCATTGACATTGAAGAAACATTTTGAAAGCTTGAGATAAAGTTTTTGTTCCTTCATCCACTGTAGTACCCTTCTGGTTCATTGGTGGTGTAGGGTAAGATCTCCATTGGTATGAATGATGAGATCATCCATATAGATTAACAGCCATCCTTTGGTGACCATATCACAAAAAACATCATCCATGAGTGCTTGGAAGGTGGGGGGTGAATTGTAGAGGCCAAAAAACATTACCATAGGTTCAATGAGCCCAAATGGAGTGATAAATGCTGCTTTCCAGGCATCTCCTTCCTTGATTCTAATGTTATTATTCTCCCATCATACGTTGAATTTGGTGAAGATAGTAGAGTTTTTGAGTTGATCAATTAGCTCTGAGATCAAGGGAAGTGGATAGGTGTTTTTAACAGTATGCTGGTTGAGGTATTGGTAATCTTGACAAGGACATAGTCCTCCATCCTTTTTCTACATGAAGAAGAAGGGGAAAGCTTGTGGAGATTTTGATGGTCGTATTTTCCTGGATGCCAGATGCTTGTCTACAAATTCTTTGCACATGGCTAACTCTTTGGGGTTTAATGGGTATGCCTTAGCTACCTTGGGTAAGAAGTCTCACATAACTTCTATAGCATGGTCATAGGGGCATTGTGGGTAATTCCCATTTTGCTGGTTCTCCAAAGACATCTGCGTAGTCCTGGAATTCCTTGGGCAAGTTGGTGATTATTAACCCAGATCATTGAGCAAGTTCCATGGATAGGGTGGTTCGGCAATAGAGAGATGGTCCAGTTCTAGGTATCTCATAAGGTATTATTGTTCAATTGGGTCCATTTTCTTTTCTTTCAGGAGAATGGAGACTACTCCCATTTCCCAGTAGATGCAAGGGTTGATCTCTTGTAACCAAGTCATTCTGAGGATAGTTTGTTCTTTTTTGCAGTCTATAACCAAAAAGGTTTGCAACTCTTTTTGTTTGGCAATTTGCATGATTAAGGTGATGGAATATTGAATGAGTCCTCCTTGATTGTTGGAGCCATCCACATTATTGGTGTTACACGGAGCACACCTTCTTGGACTAAGGTCGGGAAGGCCGACAGCAGGACACTCACGAAGAGGTACAACTCAGCTGTGGCAAGTGACTGAGACTATACGTTCCTAAGAACGGACTGAAAATGGAGAACTCGAGGAGTGACATGAAGGTGCGTGTATTCAGTGCAGACTAAGCGTAAAGAACATACAGGGAAGATGGACGGGTATTTATACAGGGATACACGTAAGCGTAGAACTGTATGGAATGTCAAGGAACAAAGGACACGTAAGCGTAGAACTATATGGAATGTTGAAGAACAAAGACAAGTAAGCAAGAATGACAAAGAGAAGGGCGAAGTCTAGACACTATGGACGTATACCCAAGTGCTGCTCACCAGTACCAAGAAGTGTTTGTAAAAGAAGTAAAACATGCCCCGGATGGGAGAACAATGTTGACAAAGTATAGAAAGGGAGAAGACATGAGGATAAAGGCAAAGAATCGTAACATTACCCCCCTCATACATTCGAGCCCCAGGCTTGAATACTTGAGTTTTAGGTAGATGGCAGAGACGGTCCAGTATAAATGGCAGAGGCTTGTTCGACAGAGAGATGCTCAAATGGACAGTCGTCAAGGATGTGACCAGGACAGTCGCAGCGAGAACAGATGCGGGTAGGGCAGAAGCGAGGTCCATGTCCCCAATGTAGACAGGCACTACATTGAGTGGAAAAACAGCAGCGAGCGGGATGGCCAGGGGCAAACTTAAGACAGGATGGGCATCTATACGTGAGGCAATTGTCTCGGTAGTGACCCAGATGATGATAGTGGTAGCAGTGAGTGGAGGCAGTGGCAGGGAGGAGCACCAAAGGAGACTCAACTGTCTGGACGTCGGAAGAAAGGATAGTTCGGCCGTCCCCAAGATGATGGAGCGTGATGTGTTCTCTGATATGAGCGAGAATGGCTCAATCAATTCGGTAGCCATCTGTGGAATAAGCGTCGTCTGCTTGAGTCGGGGCAAGCATAGGGGGGAGAGGAGGAACAACAGGAAGTGGGGGTGGAGAAGACAAGGGGTTGACGGGGGAGATTAAAGGAGGAGAAGAGGTACGATCTTTTAAAGAAACGAGGTACTGGTGGCGAGCTTCCTGAGAAAGTGAAAGAAAAATGGGATAGAAAATCGGGGAAGTGAGGTGAGGGTCAAGTCTTTCGACAAAAGAGGCAAAACCATAAAGATGTAACGTAGAAAGAATGCGTTCTAAGATGTGAGCAAGAAGCATTTGAAGGGGAACTCCATATGTAGGAGGTAAATCCAGTGGGGCAATGCGAAAGTGGTAATTCTGAGCCAAAACAGAGTCATAATAAGTGCATACAAGCTCTTGTGACACCGTGTCCTCTTGATATAGCGGATCTGTCTCAATGGCGTGGACAAGGGTGGGTTCAGCAAGGATGGCGGCATAGAGCATGTTGATGGACGAAGCAGGAAGAAAGGTAGGATAAACATGAATGGATGATAGAGACAAGGGATCTATAGTAGAAGAGGGAACAGAGGGCGAGGAGGAACGTTGGGAAGACGGCATTGTGAATGTAGTGAAGCAAAGGTGAGAGGGCGTTGAGGATAATAGTGGCGTAAGAGAAGAAAACTGGGTCCATCGTCTATCATAGGGAGTGAGACCTTTTATAAGCGGAGAGAATGGAGCGTGTGTGACGGAGATTGCTCTCCGGTTCCCATGTATTCTCAGCAGCAGAATAACCCTTCTATGCGGTCAGGTACTGGTAGCGGCTAATGAAAGTGGGAGGATGAATATGCGGATACAGCACCACTATCCACTTTCACTCGGGATGCAGCAACGAAGGGATGATGCACAGTGTGAGACTCACTGTACTAGCAGAGTTTAGTCTTGGTAGAGTATTAGTACCCGAGTATGGGTACTGTGATTGCAATAGAACAGAGTTTAATGTGGGGCAATAGCCTCAGGTGAGGTAAGAGCGAAATGAAACCAGGGGTGAATGGTTATGGATTTGTTACAGTATTGAGTACGTTACATGCTGCTTTTATACTAGTCAGGAGTCTGAGTATAAACCTAAAGATAAGTCGTCTAGAGTCATTCTGACTCCTAATGACTCATATTTGAAGCATGTGATCTTATCATGACTCGGTATGAGTCACTCTGACTCACAATGTTAATGATTATAGAATGAGTCATTGTGACTCAGTATGACTTGGTATGACTTAGGTATGAGTCCATATGAATCACCCAGAGTCATAATGACTTGAGTCTAGAAGGTTGCATGACCTATTAATAAGTCACGCATAAGTCACACTTATCCTAGTGGTATTAGGATAATTGTAGTAGGATGTTCCTAATGAAATTCAAAAAACATTATTCCAGTTTGAAATCCCTCATTATTACTTCATAGCCCGAGTTCGTGCATCTAATGGGTCTATGTGGTATAATTTTTGTAGAGGGATTCAGTGAGGAATGTATGTTTTTTGCAACACGAACACCACGAACAGGTACACAAACAGGTACACGAACACTTGCCGTGGGAAAATTACCGAATGCGGTAATTACCCCTATCATGGAGACTAGCGTAGGTTCGTATTTCACTTCTGTTTGTGTTTGTACAAGTGTTCCCAATAAGGAAATAGCCCCTATTAGGCGCACCACTTGTTCGTGTTTGTTGTTCTGGGGTTTAGTATAGTTGATACTTGACTAGTTAGCTGTGTCTATACAATATGTCTAGTCCATTATATGAACTAGGCATATGCTAGACCTTAACTAGTCTTTTCTCAACAGTGGCCAGGGGAGCCCTTGTGTGCGAGAATTCCCTCGACTTCATATTCTTCTTCACCTTCAATGACATCAGGCGGTGGCGTGGGGAACGAGGGGCCATGTGCTTCTGTGCTGCGGAACGGGGATAATAGGGAGGCGTGGAAAACGTTATGGATTTTCCACGAGGACGGGAGGTGGAGGTGGTAGGTGAGTGGGGATAGGGCTTGAGTAATCTCAAAAGGGCCCAAGTGTTTGGGTGTGAGTTTCCTGGAGGGGTAGGGAATGCGGAGATTAGTGGCTTCCAGCCAAACCTTGTCACCCAGTTTCCAGGGGACAAAGTGGCACATGGAGTGTTGGGTCATGAGGCGTCTGGCTGACTCATGCGCAGCGAGAGCTTCTTTTCGGGAGTCCTCAAGGAGGGCCAATCTGGACGTGAGAGCGGGGAGGAAGGTTTTTCTGAGAGGGGGGTAAGAATGTGGTTCATACCCGAGTATGAGGGAAAAGGGGGAGACTTTGGTGGACGAGTGGGGGGAACTGTTATGGTGGAATTCCGTAGAAGTGATGAATGATGACCAGGTGTGGGGTTGGTTCATGCAAAAGATCCGTAGATAGGTCTCGATCTCTTGATTGACTCGTTCAGTTTGGCCATCAGTCTGAGGATGGTAGACAGTGGAGAGTTTGACGTCGTAGTGTAGGAGACGAGCTAGTTCTCATGCGAAGGCTGATGCAAATTGAGGGCTACGATCAGAGATGAGGGAGTCATGAAGGCTGAATCTTTTGAACACATGATCAAAGAAGAGTTGGACCACTCCTGCGGCGTCAATGGTTTTTGTACACGGAATAAGAATTACCCCCTTCGTAAGCCTATGGTTGACCACGACCAACAAGCTGTCAAAACCAGAAGAGATAGGGAGGTCGGTGATGAGGTCCAAGGAGAGCTGTTTGCAAGGGAGTGTGGTGGTTGATGGGATAGGAGAGAGAGGGGGTACTGTAGGATGGGTGTTGACCTTGGACTGTTGACAGAGGGCGCATCCAGCAACAAACGATTTGATAAAAGTAGCAAGTCCAGGCCACCAAAAATCGCGTTCAACGATGGCCTTTGTACGAAAAACACCCATATGGCCCGTGGTGGGAGACTCGTGGATGGAGCGAAGGAGAGGAGAGCTAGAGGCCGGAGGAACATACAGACATCCCTTATAATACAGATGACCGTTATCATAAGACCAGTCAGTAAGGGAGGAACGGGGAAAAAGAGGAGAACCATCATGGAGAGACTGGACAGCACGAAGCACCAGGGGATCAGAAGCAGATGAGGAGCAGATATTATCAGCGAGTGTGAGGTCTAAAGCAGAGATGACCTGGGGTGTGGGGATGATGGCGGAGGAGACATTGTCAGCGGAGGTGTCGACATGATCCCTGCGAGAGAGAGCGTCTGCAGGAGCCATTTGGGTTCCCGGAGTAATCTGCCAGATAATGTCAAAGTCTTGAAGGAATAGCGCCCACCGGGCTTGACGACAAGAGAGTTTTCGAGGGTCTTTTAGGTAGGATAGGTTGCGATGGTCTGTGAGGATGGTGATAGGATGATTGGTGCCTTGTAAGTAATGATGTCATTCCTGGAGAGCGAGGATGACTGCCAGAAGTTCTCTGTCGTAAATATCATAATTACGCTCGGCAGGCAAAAAGGTCTTAGAAAAATAAGCGCATGGGTGAAGGTCTCCGTTAGTGTCCGCTTGGAGTAGAACAGCACCAGCTGCGAGGAGGGAGGCATCCGTCATGAGAGAAAACAGTTTGGAAACATCGGGAAGGGCAAGGACAGGGGTGGAGGAGAATGCATCTTTAAGATGATCAAATGCTCATTGTTGCAAAGGAGTCCATACCCATGGTTCATCTTTGCGTGTTAAAAGAGTGAGGGGGGCAACGACATCAGAGAACCCGGGGATGAACTTGCGATAGAAGTTTGCAAAACCAATGAAGGAACAAACATCACGGACTGTGATTGGTGGTTTCCACTCTTGGATGGCTCTGAGTTTGGAGTGGTCCATCTCGATGCATCCCTGTCCAATGATTAATCCCAAATATTCCATCTGAGGGGCGTCAAAGATGCATTTAGTGATCTTAAGGGACAGACTGTGTTCTCTCAGGCGTAGGAGCACTTGGTGAGTGCGTTCATGGTGAAGTTCCAAATCGTCCTTAATGTGAATCCCCAGATCATCCATGTAGATCATTAGCCAACATTCTGCTACCATATCTGCAAAGATGTGGTTCATGAATGCTTGAAACGTGGACAGAGCATTATTAAACCCAAAGAACATGACGGTTGGTTCAAAAAGCCCAAGAGGAGTGATGAAGGCGGCTTTCCACTGATCTTCTTTGCGTAAGCGCACGTTGTTGTAACCCCAATGAATGTTGAACTTGGTGAACAGGGTTGAGTCCTTCATGTCGTCGATCAGGGTGGAGATCAGTGGAAGGGGGTAGGCGTTGCGAACAGTGTGTGAATTTAGATATCAGTAGTCCTGACATGGTCGGAGGGTTCCATCTTTCTTTGGGACGAAGAAAAACGGAGATGCTTGAGGAGATTTAGAGGGTATGATTCGGCCAGTTTTAAGATTTTCTTCGATGAAAGTGCGACAAGCCTCAAGTTCTGCTAGGTTGAGTGGATATACTTTAGCTATTTTCGGGACGAAGGATGGTTTCAGCTCAATGGTATGGTCCAGATGTCGATGAGGGGGTAGCCCAGCAAACATTTCCTCAGAAAATACATCCTCAAACTCCTTGCACCATTCGGGGACCTTCATAGTTTTAGGGGCCTCCTTTTGTGCTAGTTCTGTTGACAGAGTTAATTTACCGAGGTGTTCTGGATATAGGTCTTCTTCACCCTTCCAGGGCGGACTCTCACGAAGAGGTACCACAGTGTCCTGGATCGTGAGGGTGTTGGCAGACCAATCAATGATAGGGTTGTTCTTCTTCAACCAAGGCATTCCAAGGATAATGCAAGAAGATCCTAGAGCAGTGACCAAGAATGTGATTGGACGCATATGCTCAGGTAAATCAATGGATGTGGTGATAGAAAACTTGATAGTTCCCATATGGTTGCGAGTGCCGTCAATGTTGTAGGCTACAAGCGGTTGGGGTAGACGACATATGTTACACTCCCCTATTTTTCTACATAGTTTTCCGCATTTTTCTAGTATTTTTCTATATTTTTCTGACTTCATTTGAATATTCTATGGATTTTCTATGGGTACATTCATTATATTCATTAACCAACGGTTAGCTATTTCCCATTCGGTCTTAGCAGGTCTAGGACATCCTCATGGCTCATAGAACGAGTCCAGAACCAGTCTGAGTCACTTTGACTCATAGTGCCTCATGGTACACAGGTGGTAGTCTAGACCACCATACCACATCCCTAGACCCAGGGTTAAACCCCTATGACTTCATACCCTATCACCAGTCTACACATGTTTGACACATGTCAGGGACAGGCACACAAAGTCTAGACTCAAGCCCTTGAACCTACAGAACCCTATTACCACTCTATTTGATATAGACCCGGACCCCCTAGAAATAATAGTTAACCCTTGCTAATCTCCATGGATCTTGTTAGGAATCGCCTCATGGCATTCCCCTTTACCACTATACCCTGTACCCTCGCATCCAGAGCCCTCAGACCAGTACCCATAGCCCAGACACATGTTCTCCTCATGTACCTTCTACCCGATTAATGCCAGATATCTATAGATGTAGTATACACTGATGTAAACAGTAGGATAGTATATAAGGGACACCCCCAACTTGCTGGAGGAATCAGTCTTGTCCTCCTCAAGCTTGCCTGCTCAGATCTAGTACTTGACTCCTTGACCTAACAACACAGGTTACCAGCTAGGTCTGGTAAGCAGTTGTTTCATTGACCCACTGTAGAAGCTTCTGAGTCTACGCTCGTTGCTACCTGCGCCAAGTGTAACAAAAGACTAGCTTCCTCTCTGGCCTGCTTTCCAGCAGTGCCTATCCTACCATCACCATCAATCTCCAAAACCCATTCTTCCATCACGGTTGTTGCCATTGGCATGCACCTCCTCCAGACCCCTCTGATTCCAAGCCTGAGCAAACTGTCACTCCTCAGGAAGACCTTGACCCCCTTGAATCCTTGAACCTTCCCTCGATTCCCATCGCTCCAGAATCCTCCAATGTCTCTGCCCTTGTCCAACAGCTTTCTTTACAGCTACAGATACCCAGGCATTGCTTCCCGTCCCCACAATGAACCCTGACTATCCCCGTACCACCACCATCAGTCACCATGACAACCAAGCCCACTGAGCTCCAGTTGAACACATTGAAATCTTATAATGGATCCCCTGCCACCGCCGAATTGTGGCTTAGCTCAGTCAGAACTTACCTGCTTATTAACCAGGACCTGTACAACAATGACGACAAGAAGGTTGGGTTTGCCCTCTCCTTTATGACTGAAGGCACTGCCAAGAGTTGGGCAGCTGTCTGTACTCGTACTGCCCTCAATGCCAGATCCTTCGGCACTTTCAAAGACTTTGTCTCGGATTTCAATGGGACATTCCTTAACACGCAGGCAGAGGCTGAGGCCACTACCTGGCTTACCAACACGCATGTCCACTCGGACGACTATCTACCCAAATACCTCACCGAGTTCAAACTCAAAGTCGTTGAGGCTAAGCTTGACAACACTGCCAATGCTGCCACTATCATCCACTATCTCCGTGCTGGTATTCCCCCCTGGCTCTCAGACCGAATCTATGGTCTTGACACCATCCCCATGACCCCTGAAAACTGGTACAAGAAAATTGACCAGTTCTATTCCCAGAAACGCTTCACTGCAGCAGTAGCTAAGCAACACAGCACAAGAACCCATGCTGTCTTCACCCCCACCATAACCCCAAAAACCACTTCGACCCCCGCTTGCGATCCCAATGCTATGGATGTTGATCGCCTTACCTGCCTCACTGATAAGGAACGGGACCAGTACAGGAAGGAAGGGCGATGCTTCCAGTGTCGACAGCTGGGCCACATGGCTTGAGAATGCCCCCAAAACTCTCACTCCCAGCGTTCGACCAACCCCTTCTGTGCTCCTAAGGTTGCCATTGTTGAAGGATCAGGCACAACTGAGGAGGTGCATGACGATGAAACAATCTGAAGGCTAGGAGAGGAAGCTTTCGGAAAGGATTTTTAGTACAGAGGACTGCGTCGACGCCAGTATCCTCCACCAATAGTAGGTCGAAGAAACAGAACTCCTTGTATTTGCCAATCAAATTAATTGTTTCTCCGCTTACTCTCAAAGCTGTCAACACCACTGCCATCCTTGATTTGGGGGCCCAGATCAATTGTATTGACTGGGACTTTGTAAAACGCCACAACATTCCCATATCCCCTCTCACCAAACCCTTCGCCATCCGAAATGCCAATACTTCCTTAAACATGACTTGCTGCTTTGAAGCGGTGCTCTTTACTCAAATAGGAGGTGTAACACAGCAAATTGCCTTTTACATTATCAATGGAGGAAAGGAGAACATAATCCTTGGCTTTCCTTGGCTCCGCGCCACCAAACCCACTATCGACTGGGCAGCCAGTCGAGTCCTCATTCCTTTGACCAAGGATAAGTCTTCCCTTCTCGAGAAGACACAATGCAACGAATGGATGGTGTTCATCACGAAAACCTCCCATCCTTCTCTGACTTCTTCACCTCGAAAGAATCTCCCCAATGAAACCGTCCTAGAACCCAAGGAACTTTCCAGATTTCATCGATATTGCCAAACCGAGGATGAGGAAGCATTTATGGTATGAGCTCATCACTGTGCCAAGATCTACCACATACAAAGGTTCGGATCCTGCTTTGCCAATGCTGAGGCTATGGCACAGATCTGAAAGATCACCCTGTCAACCGAGCTAGCTATTCAAGCTGAGCTCGCCAAACCCAAGAAAGCCCTGCCCCCTGAATACTCTGACTTCACTTCTGTCTTTAGCAAGGAAGTGACAAACCATGTTCTGCCCTCACACCCTTATGACCATGCAATCAACCTCAAGGAATCCTTCATTTCTAAGGTTGGAAAACTCTACCCTCTGTCTGCTGAAGAAAGGAAAGCCACTGATGCATTTATCAATGAGAACCTTGCATCTGGAAAGATCTGGCCTTCAAAGTCCTCCCAAGCTTCACCCTTCTTCTTTGTCAAAAAGAAGGATGGAGGTCTCCAACCTTGCCAAGACTACTGGTACCTGAACGAACATACTGTTCAAGATGCATACCCCCTTCCCCTTATCTCCGAGCTGATTGACAAGCTCAAGGATGCCAAATTGTTCACCAAATTTGACATCAGATGGGGGTACAATAATGTCCACATAAAGGAAGGAGACCAATGGAAGGCCACGTTCATCACCCATCGCAGACTCTTCGAACCCATGGTCATGTTCTTTGGCATGACCAACTCTCCTCCCACGTTCCAGCGATTCATGATAGACTCCTTTAGGGACATGATTGCAGAAGGATGGCTCATCATTTACATGGATGACCTCCTGATTTACTCTGATGATGACCCCGCAGTTCACCAAGAATGTGTACACTGAGTTCTCCAACAAATGAGGGAACTTGATCTTTATTTAAAGCTTGAGAAGTGTATGTTCCATGTAAAAGAAGTGGACTATCTTGGGCTTGTGATTAAACCCAGATCTCACTATGGATCCAACCAAGGTTGCCGGCCTGAAAGATTGGCCAATCTCTACCAAAGTTCGTGATGTCTGATCTTTCCTTGGCTTTGCCAATTTCTACCACTGCTTTGTTCCCCACTACTCTAACATCGTGTGCCCTCTCCTTGACTTGACAAAAAAGAACCAGCCCTGGGCTTGGACTCTCACTTGCCAAGCTGCCTTTGAGGAACTCAAGGGCATCTTTACTGCCCAACCAGTTCTTCAACTCCCTGACCTCTCCGCTCCCTTCACCATCTCCACCGATGCCTCTAAGTATGCTTCAGGAGGAGTCCTCCTTCAGCGCAATGCTAACCATGAATGGCAACCTTGCACTTACCTTTCTCAAATGTTTGGCCTGGCTGAACGCAATTACAATATCTACAATCGGGAACTCCTCGCTGTCATGAGAGCTCTCAAAGCCTGGCACCACTACCTCCTTGGTGCTCTTCACCCCGTCCAGGTCTTCACTGACCACAAAAACCTTACGTACTTCCAACAACCCCAGAAATTGAACTGCTGTCAGGCATGGTGGCTTCTTGACCTCTCGGAGTATGACCTCCAATTCTCCCACATCCCTGAGAAAGACCTTTTCGCCCCTGATGCACTCTCCCACTGCCCTGATCACATCCCTGAAACCAACAATGATAACAAGGATATTACTCTTCTCCCTGACTCCCTCTTTATCCATCTCATTGACAAGGACCTCTTTGACAAAATCGCATCCTCCTCCTCCACTGACCCTCTTGTCCTTGATGTTCCCCACACCCTCCCTGGCAAACTTCCGGCATGCTTCTGCTCCCATCTCTCAGATTGGAAATTCGACACTGGAATCCTTACATATCAGAACCAGGTATACGTTCTCACTGACACCGTCCTTTGCCACTCCATTGTCTCCTAACATCATGATCACCCCACCGCTGGTCACCCCGGCATTCTCAAAACCCGACAGCTTGTAGCAGCTGAATTTTGGTGGCCGGGTCTCACATCCTTTGTCCGCCAATATGTTGCTGGTTGCGCTACCTATCAGCAACACAAGGTTAACATGCACCCCACACACCCTCCTCTTTCACCAATCCACTCCACTGCCTCCCATCCCTTTCAACAGATCTCTTGTGATCTGATCACTGACCTCCCCATCTCCTCTGGTTTCAATTCCTTGTTGGTCATGGTCGACCATGGCCTTAGTAAGGGGGTAATTCTCTGCCCTACCAAGAAGTCCACCACCGCCACCAACATTGCCACTCTTTTCCACAAAACCATTTACAAAAGATTTGGCCTGTACAATAAAATCATTTCCGACCATGGACCTCAGTTCACTTCCTCTTTTGTCAAAGAACTTGGAAGACTCCTTGGCTATGAACTAGCCCTCTCCATGGCCTACCATCCCCAAATGGACGGAGAGACCGAACGGGTCAACTAGGAGATTGAGACCTATCTCCAAATCTTCTGTAATGGTAACCCCTCAGCTTGGGCAGAATACATCACCCTTGCTGAATTCACTCATAATCACCGCCCTCATTCTGTCACAGGGAAATCTCCATTTTACCTGATGATGGGATATGAACCCTGTCCTTTCTCCATGGTCATCTCAGAAACCAATATCCCTGCCATGGAATCCCGTCTAAAGGCCCTCTCTGCAGCATGAGAAGAAGCCCTCACTGTCCATGAACTCGCTTGCCAGACTATGAAGGCCCGAAACTTTAAAGCCTTCTCGCCATTCAAAGTTGGAGACAAGGTATGGCTTGAGGGACGGAATCTAAAACGCTCCCTCCCTAACCTGAAATTTGCCACCAAAAGAGAGGGACCCTTTACCATCACCGCCACCCTTTCTCCCATTACATATAGACTCCACATCCCTGCCACATGGAAAATTCACAACATGTTCCACGCTTCCCTTCTATCTCCATATCATGAGAACCCCATCTACAGATGGAACTTTCCAGCACTGCCTCCTGATCTTATCAATGATGAAGAACACTTCAAAATTGAAAAGATCATACGTCATCGTGGAGCTCCCTCCCATCAGAAGTACCTGGTCCAATGGAAGGGGTATTCAGCCGAAGAAGACACGTGGCTTCCTGAGAGTGAGTTTTCTCATGCACAGACCACCCTCCAGGAGTATAAGAAGTCCTTGCAGTCTAAACCCTGCTCATCCCACTCTTGACCTTGAACTACCATGTCTGCTGACACCAACACCTCAGCCCCTGTTCCCTCCACCATTTCCACTCCTCTGCCCTCACCCCTTCCCTTCCTTCATCTTGTCTTTGCCTCCCGCCTTCACACCTATGACGACGCCAACCAAGAGACCCATCTCCTCATGTCAATGATGGTCCAAGACTCCCAACTCGCCACCATCATCGACCATGTTCTTGAGCCCCATTCACCTCTTGACGCATTGTACAAAGCTTACTTAGATAACTGTTCCATTTATCTGCACTTAGGATATTTATGAGATATGCACTCTACTTGGGCTAAGCCTGTTTCCATCCCCACTATCCTTGAGTTCCACTGGGCTAACCAACATGATGCCCTCCTTATGGCCCTCTATCAGCTCGGAATGGACGAACTGCTAAAAGACGTGGATGCTTATGCAGCTACCTTGCAACCACCTAACCCTACACCGCCCACTCGTTTGTCAGATGCTCTGTCCACTGTCCTACATCCCATCACCATTCCCCTGACCGCCATCCAAGCTGAGCTGGCACACCCTGTCCCTCTGTCCTACACTGAAACCTTGATTACTCTTGAAGGAGTAACTAATCCCACCTCTCGCCATGTCACTTTCAATGTCACTCCCTCCCCGTCATTGTCTCCACTAAACACTGAAGAAGAAGAAGCCTTGGACCACACAGAACGACTAGATTGGCCCACAGAACCTCTACCATCCAGCCACCACTGATACCATCAGGCATGTTTCGAATGTTGTTGTCTTGGTCACATTCGTATCCAATGTGATCTATATCACTGTCCCCATTGCCTTTGCTTCACACTGGGTCATACTCAAGCTTGGTGTTCTCTTCGTAGATGTACTCCAGTATCCTCTCCCTCTACCTCTTCCTGATGCTCTAGTTGTTGCAGTAGCGCTTCCTCCTTGGGCTCTATGGCTGCTAGTCGATCCATACCCTCACCCACTCACCCCGTCCCAGTTCCACCTCCACGCTCACACCCCCTGGAGACCAGGATATCCTCCCTGCCATATACCTATGATCAAGACAATGTATGGGATGACTCTGCTTATGCCAACATGACTGGCTCCCTCAGGATGTATTCTAGGGATTTCTAGACAGGGTCATCTCAATCCTAGTAAGGGGGTAATGTTACATTTTGCCCTCTATACTCAATGGACACTATTGCTTTTCCCTTTTTCCACGATAGACACTGTCGCATCCGTCCAACTGGATGCTTACTTTTCCTTCGTATGTGTACATCCGATCCTATGGAGCGTTTGTCATACTTGCTTATGCCTTGTCCAATCCAACTTGGACTTCCTTTTCATTTCCATTTCCTTTTGTCATCTTGTATATGATATGTCCGATTGGGCTCGAACTCCGACTTCCTTTTCTGATTTTCTTTTGTTATATGATTTCTATTTCTCTTCTGCATACCGCTTGGTCTGTGTGCATTACTTATGAGTATATAAGACCTCACTTTCCATACCATGTACTCTAAGCTAGTCTTACTCGAATCTTAGCTTCATTTCCTCAAACCTCGTCCGACCTTGCCTTCGCTTGGTTGTCCTCGATACACTGACCTGACTTGCTCCCTAGTGTAGTCAGTATACTGAACCCTTGAGGAGTAGCTAAGCCCTCTCCCTTGCAGCCTTACCCCAAACCTGTTCAACTGACTACATCATCGATACATAGAACCCTTGACCCATCGACCCACTGTAGAAGCTTCTGAGTCTATGCTCGTTGCTACCCACACCAAGCATAACACATGCATCCTATGCCCTATGACCCATCATGATGCACTCTTATTCATGCCTTTCCCATTGACTCATTCTATTTGACTAATAACCCTTTGCCCTATTTGCCCTATTTAGTTGTATGTACAAATGTGTACAAACACTTAGATGTGTGTATAAACCTGAGGCTCAAGCCTGGTAACCCCACTCTTGAAGTCCTCGAACTTGATCCTCTGCTCTCATCATCTAAAGCTCTCCCAGTACCTGAGTCCCCTACACTTGGTGTTGAGGTTGTTTCATCACTTCAAGACTACCCCTGAGGCTGTCAAAGAGACCTCCTCAGCAATGCCAATGACAATGACAACCCAAGCCACTGCCACCCTCTACCAGTAAGAGCACTTGAGTGGAGATGTTCTGATTAAGAAGGGAGACTCATGGGATTAGTGTCATCCCCACCCTTTGCAGGTCACTCCAGTTCCTCAGGAGTGCAACAAGGTGCACCTTTGGGAGGTTCTGGTGGGTACTATGGTGAGTCGGATGATGAGGCCCCTAATGAAAGTGGGAGGATGGATATGTGAGTATAGCACTACTATCCACTTTCACTCAGGGTGCAGCAATGAAGGGATGATGTACAGTGTAAGACTCACTGTACTAGCAGAGTTTAGTCTTGGTAGAGTATCAGTACCCAAGTATGGATACTGTGATTGCAATAGAGTAGAGTTTAATGTGGGGCAATAGCCTCAAGTGAGGTAAGAGTGAAATGAAACCAGAGGTGAATGGTTATAGATTCATTACAGCATTGTGTACGTTACATGTTGCTTTTTATACTAGTCAGGAGTCTGAGTATAAACCTAAAGATGAGTCATCTGGAGTCATTCTGACTCCTAGTGACTCATATTTGAAGCATGTGATCTTATCTTGACTTGGTATGAGTCACTCTGACTCACAATGTCAATGATTATAGAATGAGTCATTGTGACTCATTATGACTTGGTATGACTTGGGTATGAGTCCATTTGAGTCACTCCAAGTCATAATGACTTGAGTCTAGGAGGTTGCATGACCTATTGATAAGTCACACATAAGTCACACTTATCCTAATGACATTAGCATAATTGTAGTAGGATGTTCCTAATGAAAATCAAAAAACATCATTCCAGTCTGAAATCCCTCATTATTACTTCATAGCCCTAGTTTGTGCATCTAATGGGTCTATGTGGTATAGTTTTTGTAGAGGGATTCAGTGGGGAATGTGTGTTTTTTGCAACACAAACACCATGAACAGGTACATAAACACAAACAGATACAGGAACACACTCTGTGGGAAATTTACCAAATGTGGTAATTGCCCCTATCATGGAGACCAGCATAGGTTCTTATTTTACTTCTATTCATGTTTGTACAAGTGTTCCAAATAAGGAAATGGCCCCTATTTGGTGCACTACTTGCTCATGTTTGTTGTTCTGGGGCTTAGTATAGCTGATACTTGACTAGTTAGTTGTGTCTATACAATATGTCCAGTCCATTATATGGATTAGGCATATACTAGACCTTTACTAGTCTTTTTCAACAGCCCCTGCTTGGCATGAGGAGCTGCATCCCCTCCACAAATTTTGTGACCTACTGCCCTCATCCTATGAGTTGGTTGCTGACCCCAATGACCTCTATGATGAGTCTGTGCTCGATGCATGAGACTCACACTTACTGTATCTTGGCTTATTAGTCACCCAAGCCGGTCAGCTCCTCAATGTGGTTAGGGACTTGGGAGAAGCAGTTGAGGAAAGAGAAGTAGAAAGAAGGAGGATGCCTAAGAGGGAAAGAGAGGAGTTGGAGATAAGGCTTTCTCCCATTAGGATAAAGAAACCATGGTACTTCACATCACCCATCCCACACTTCCACCCCCAGTGACTCTATTGGCCTGACCCTAATCAGGAAAGGATAGATTGCTCAGAAGAATGATGTAGCCTACTCTATGTGCAGCCATATTTATGACCTAGAAATAAGCTTCGCAAGCCAAGTAGGTATTGAGCTTAGAAAAGAAGCATTAATAAAGACCTGGGTTTGAAACTTAGATAAAGAAAGAAGGATCAACAAGCTTCTAGAACTCCTTGATCAATCCCCTCTACCTCCATGATGGATCCCTCCACATACACCCACCTCCTTGATGCCCAGGGCAACTGGGACTCCACCCACGTCCTCAAAGCCATGATTCTACTCCAGACCAGAGTCCAAGAATTAGAAAAGGCCAAGGAGAAGGCAGAAACCATGGCCATAGACATGGCAAAGGACCTTCAGGAGGTCACAGAATGAGCTGTAGAAGCAGACCAAAGGGTCCAAGAATACATGAGATTACACAACTGGGCCAGCCTGAGCTGGCATGATGACATGGGATCCGGCAGTGCTCAGGTCGAAATCTTTGCAGACCCAGGGCCCTATGATAGCTCTAAGGCCAAATTTGAGGAATGGTGGACAAAGATGAAGGCATGGCTAGAAGCAAACCCCTACCAATTCTCCACCAAAGGTCAAGATGGAGACTGGGTCCCCCATGGCCCAAACAGAGCATTTACAGTCTTGTCCTGCTTAAAGGGACAAAAAGGAAGCTACTATGCCAAGATGGAGCTGAATAAGCTTGCGTCCAGCTACTTCACCCTCATGGACTGGGACATCCTGTGTAGAGACATTGAAGTCCTCTTCTGTTCCCTCTTGCAAAAAGATTGGGCTATGCAGGAGATAAGCTGATACAAACAAGGAAACTAAGATGTATACATATTTCTGGCAAAGTTCTGGACCCTGGCTTGGCAAGCTGGGTGTTCTGATGCTCATGCTACCTACCTCCTACAACAGAACATAGGAGAAGAAATTAAAAAGGAAATGTTCTGGATGGGCCAACACAGCAACAATGTCACAGAAGCAATGTCAATTATCTAGGAAATTGGCACAAGGTTTGAGGCTTACTACCTCACAAGTCAACAGGGTCGTGTGCAGGCCTCACAAGGAAAACCCTGTGTTACGTTTCGCCCTCTACACTCGAAGGATACTGTTTCTTTTCTTTTTCCACGGTAGACGCTGTCGCATCCGCCCAACCGGATGCTTATTCTTTTCCTCGTACGTGTACATCCGATCCTACGGAATACTTGTCATACGTGCTTATGCCATGTCCGATCCAACTCGGACTTCCTTTCATCTCCGTTTCTTCTCGTCATCTTGTGTACGAAATGCCCGGTCGGGCTCGGATTCCGATTTCCTTTCTTAGTTTTCCTTTGTCTTACAATTCCTTTTTCTTTAGCGCACCGCTTGGTCCGTGCGCCTTACTTACGAGTATATAAGACCTCGCTTTTCGTACCATGTACTTTAAGCTAGTCTTACTCGAATCTTAGCTTCATTACATCGACCCTCGCCCGACCTCGCCTTCGCCTGGTCGTCCTCGTCACACCGACCCGGCTGGTTCCCTGACACCACCGGTACACCGAACCCTTGAGGAGTAGCTAAGCCCTCTCCCTTGCGGCCTCACCCCGAATCCGTTTGACTGACTACGTCGTCAATACGCGGACACCCCGAACCCTTGACCCATCGTTGAAGCTTCCCGAGTCTACGCTCGTCGCTACCCGCGCCAAGCGTAACACCCTGCTCCCAGGCCAACAGCTCAGCAGGCCAAAGCTCCTGACAAGCGAACACCACTACAGAAGGGGTGTGCTTCACTTGTGGAAAGACCAGCTATATGGCCAAGGACTGCTGCTCCCCAAAGCCTAAGTGCTTGGAGTGTAAGTGGCAAGGGGCACACAAGGGGTCGTGCTCCAAATTCAAGAGGAAAGCCTGGACTGCTAGGCCCTGGGAAGAAGCAGACTGGGATATAGGGACCTTGACACAGGAAGAAGTAGAGAAAGAGAACAGATCACTGGATGATCTGAAAGGGATGACATATGCTCAGATAAGGGCATACTTTGTCAAAGGAGGAAAGAAGGAGAAGAAGGACAGGAAGGGAAAAGGGAAAGCAGAGTGAACAATTTGGGAGTCCACTCCACTAATAGGTTTGAAGTCCTATCTACTGCCAAGGGTAATGATGAAGAAGTCAAAGGCTTGGAGGGTACCTGAATCCCTCCATTCAATGTACCTAATCTATTGGCCGAGGAGGTGTCCCAAGTGGACATGAAGGCAGAAAGTGCTGGGCTATCCAAAAGCCTGGTAATCCATGCTACTTTCACAAAGAAAAAAGAAGTGTACTTTGGGATCCCAAACCTGGAGCCTCTCAAAGTAAAACCCCTTTCTAAGTTCACCAAGCTGCTGACTTGAGGATCTGAAGGAGCTGTGGGATATGATATCTCTGCATGTGAAGAAGGTTTGGTCCCTGCCAAAGGCCAAGCCATTATATCTATAGGTCTTGCCATAAAGGTGCCCACAGAAACTTACAGCCACATCACCTCCCAAAGTGGGCTAGCTGTGAGACACAGAATCAATGTTGGGGTGGGAGTTATTGACAGTGATTACCATGGAGAGATTAATATTATTCTTTTTAACCATGGAAGTATGGACTTCTCTATCAGAGTTGGCAACAGGATCATCCAATTTATCCTAGAATGAATCAACAACCCTCCCATTCTCAAGGTTGACAAACTGGATGGTACTGCTTGCTCATCCCAGGGTTTTGGAAGTACTGGGATTTGAATACAGGTTGAAGAAGAGGTCTTTGTGTGAATGATGAACCTCAAAAGGGAGATCAAGATAAAAATCTGTATGGGGAATACTGACAGAACCCTGCATGAGGCCTTTGCCCTGCTAGACAGTGGCACTAACCAGGTCTTCATTGATACTAAATGGACTAAGAAAGATGGTATTATGCTAAAGCCGTTGGAATGCCCTATCCCCATATTTAATGCCAATGGCACAAAGAACTCCACTGGGAATATCACCTACACTGCCTCTGTCATCATGGATTTCAAAGAACATTGAGAGAAAGTCTTGGCAGAAGCCACTAACTTAGGGGACTACCTCCTCCTCATCAAATATACATGGCTGAGTCACCACAACCTTGACATTGATTGGCAAAAGGGAATGGTCTTGATGACTCATTGCCCATGAAGTTGCTATTTAAGGAAGGACAAGATCTGCAGATTGGCCCTAGAAGTTGAAGAAGACAGAGATGAACAGGATGAAGCCTAGGAGTCTTATCATGTCTGAGCAGAAATAGAGATCCCATCTAAGGTGGAAAAGATAGCCAAGGAACTGGTTCCAAAGGCCTATCATCAATGGCTTAAAGTATTTTCCAAAAAGGAGTCCAAATGAATGCTGGCCTGAAAGCCATGGGACCACGCTATAGACCTGAAAGACACATTTCAGCTGAAGAAGGGAAGGATCATACCCCTTTTGGTTCAAGAGTAGGAGGAGGTCTCTGCATTCCTGGAGGACCAGCTACATAAGGGGTACATATGCTCCTTCAAGTCTTCACAGATGTCACCAGTGTTTTTCATGTTGAAGAAGGACGGCCAAAAACGTATGGTTCAGGATTACAGATACCTGAATGAGCACACAGTGAAAAATAATTATCTGCTGCCATTGATTGGTCAGCTGGTTGACAGGCTCAAAGGAGCTAAATTATTTATCAAGATGGATCTCTGATGGGACTACAATAATGTCTGCATCAGAGAAGGTGATGAATGGAAGGCCATCTTCATTTGCTTCTGAGGAGCATTCAAACCCTTGGTTATGTATTTTAGGCTATGCAATTTGCCTGCCATGTGTTATGGTACACTATGGGCTTACCCAGTCAACGGCCACACTCACCAGCTCCTCCCATCCCTCAGTATTCCCGTCAGCCTACGTGGACAACTCATTTCCCACACTAAACCCATTAGATGTGGTGATCCCTTTCAACAAGGAAACTCTACCATTATACCTCAATCTGTTGTCCATTCTGTGAGCTCACCTTCCTTATCTGTACTATAACTGTTACACTTCCACATTCAGACATTACCACTCCCACAGCACATCTCTCATCATGCTGTGTTTCCCCAACTCCCATATTGAGTAACTCCAACTACTATAGGCGGTACTACCGCATCCAGTTGGTACAGCAATGCTCAAGTATTTATACAAGCCCATGTACAGGACTTTTCCTCAGCTAGTTCTACACAATCTACATGTAGTTGCTGGTCATCCACAAGTCCCTCTAAACAGGAAGGATAGTGAGACCCAGACCTCTATTAGTCTCACACTACTACAGAAATGTGCTTGACAACTAGGACTATGCGTATGCATAACAAAAGAACTAGCTTGTCCCTCAACCCCTGCTTTTAAGCAGAAGGGTCTTCTCCAATGACATCACATTGTACCATGCACCCAGGGAATCAGATGAAGAACATGAAGAAGTATTCTATACTGAGGATGAAGGAACCCTGTCCCAGATAAACCAGCTGTTACCTTATGAAAACCCATATCAAAACACCTCACTGATTTTGCGACGCATCACAGAAAGACCTTCCTCCACCATGAACCCAGTAAAAAGGAGACAACCTTCCTTCTTGTTGTTAGCTCCTAGCCAGCCAGCAGGACCAGTAGTAACCACTGCAGAACTAGCAGCCCCATCACCTCTTCCCTCTCCTCTTATCAGAGTAGAACCACCAGTATCGAAAAGAACCAACAGTGATGAAGAAGTGGCCGATGCACCACAAGCAAACTAAGATGACAAGAAAGGAAAACTTCATGCAGCCCTCCCAGGGGATTTCAATGGACAACCAGAAGATACAGAGAGATAGATCATGTCCATGAACACCTACTTTGTGATCAACAAGCACATCTACAAGAAAGATGAACCTGTAATGATCCTCACATGTCTTAATAAGCTCACTAAAGGAAGAGGAGCCACATTTTCCAAAAGTTGGTACAATCAAGCCCCCAACTCTACTTATGACAACTTCCTTGTGGCTTTCCAGGCCACCTTTGTCCCATCTGGACAGAAGGAATGAGCCAGAAACGTCATCTACCATTTGAAACAGAGTGAATTCCCAGATGTCGAGAAAAAGAGCATTCCTCAACGACTCAAAAGGGGGAACTTTGACTCCTATGCCTCAGCATTTGAGTTACAGGCATATAGGAGTGGTCTAGATGCCGGACACAATGAAATTCTCATCAATGTCCTAAGGAGAGGGGTAGATGGGAAGTTAGCCAACACAATGGCCACCCTTAATTCCCAACCCGAGACTTGGAAGGATTGAATCAAAAGGGCCCATACCTTCGACAAAAATTTCAGGAGGCTTAGAAAAATCAGAGAGCAAACCCATTACCTCCCATTCACTTCCTCCAACAGGAACACCCCCACTCATGATCCAAATGCCATGGAAATTGATTCCATTCAACTCTTCTCTTCCGAAAGAGCAGAACATATGAAGAACAACAAATGCTTCATATGTCACCAAGTGGGATGTAGATCTTCTAATCACAGAAAGGGAGGAACCTCTTGTCCTTGATCCTCAGAACGAAACAACCACCCCCAGACCACCATAGCAGCAGTTGAGACTGACACCTTAGGAGAATTCATCCAGAACAGTGATCTCTCTAGGAATAAACTACTCAGAATCCTTAAAGTATGCACAACTCCTGAAGAGGAGCAGGAAGTCCAAGCAGTAACCTTAGAACAGGATTTTTAACATGGAGGGTAGAATCAATGGCTACACCTCCAGTAGACCTTGTACCAGTTTTTGTATTAGGAACAAACTCTAGAGCAATCAAACTCCTGGTCCAACTATACAAATCTAAGGCACAAAAACCCATTGATGTTACCACATTAATTGACAGTGGAGCAACAGGATGTTTTATCCACAGATATCTAGTCCGAGCAAATAGATGGAAGATGGTCTGATTACCCCAACCATTCGTTGCTAACAATGTCAACAGATCCAACAATCTAAGAGGTCTTATCTGATACTCAGTCACTTTGACCCTCCAAATCATAGAACAGGAAGAAATGTGAACCTTTTTAGTCATCAATTGTGGAAAGGAGCAATTAATCCTTGGAATAACTTGGTTACAAGAGGTCAACCTGTGAATCAAGTGGAGAACTGGAATAGTATCTATTCCTTCTACCACCAAACTACGAATCAATCCAATAGAACAATGATATCTCATGAGGTATCTGGAGATGGATCACCTGTCTATTACTAGGACAACCCTCTCTACCAAACTGGTGCAGAAAGCCATGTCAACAAGCACCAAACTGCCAGAGAAATTCAAAAACTATGCCGACATGTTTGGAGAACCCACCACAGGGGAATTACCACCAAAAAGACTCTATGACCACACTATAGATGTCACATGTGACTTCCTACCAAAGGTCATGAAAGCATACCTGCTAAATCCGAAGGAACTAACAGCATGCAAAGAATTTGTAGAAGAATGTCTCACATCTGGGAAAATATGACCTTCCAAATCCCCACAAGCCTCTCCCTTCTTCTTCGTACAAAAGAAAGATGGAGGGTTATGCCCCTGTCAGGATTATTGATACCTCAATTAGCATATGATCAAAAATGCTTACCCACTACCTTTGATCTTGGAGTTAATCAATCAATTAAAAAACTCCACCATCTTCATTAAATTTGATATATGATGGGGGTATAACAACATCTGAATCAAAGAAGGGGACAAATGGAAAGTGGCATTCATCACTCCATTTGGTCTCTTCAAATCCACTGTAATGTTTTTTGGCCTATGCAATTCTCCCCCAACATTTCAAGCCCTCATAGATGACATTTTTTGAGATATGGTCGCAGAGAGATGGTTGCTGATTTATATGGATGATCTTATCATTCATACCAATGAAGATTCTGCCCTCCATCACCAATGAACTTGTTGAGTGCTACAAAGGATGAGGGAATACAAGCTCTTCCTCAAACTCTCTAAATGCTTCTTCAACGTTGATGAAGTCAAATACTTGGGAATGATTATCCATCTAGGACATATTACCCTTGACCCAGTCAAGTTGAAAGCCATCAAAGAATGGACACCCCCACAATCTATAAAAGCCATTTGATCCTTTCTAGGATTCTGCAACTTCTATCACAAATTCATTCCCAACTTCTCTGAAATTTGCAGACCCCTACATGATCTGACCAAAAAGGGAGTAGTATGGAACTGGGTGGACTCCTGTCAGAAAGCCTTTCTCACTCTACAAAAAGTGTTCTGTATTCAACCAATTCTGCAACTCCCTAAAATCAAGAATCCATTCTTTGTCATGACAGACACCTCCCTCATTGCCTGTAAAGCAGTCCTAATGCAGAAAGATGTCAATGGGGATCTCCACCCAACTGCATACTTCTCCAAAACCTTCTTCCTGGAAGAATGAAATTATGACATCTATGACCAGGAACTACTCACAGTAATCCAAGCATTGGAGGAATGGTGGCATTATCTTACCAGCACACAACACCGGGTGACCATTCTAATGGACCATAAGAATCTCACCTACTTCCACCAACCCCAGAAACTGTCTCAATGACAAGCGCATTGGATGTTATTTTTACAGGACTTTGACCTTGCCTTCCAATATGTTCATGGATCAGATATGACACCTGCTGACACACTTTCTCACTCTTCTGATGAAGATACAGGATCCAACAACAAAGATGTTACCCTACTTCCCACGGAACAATTTGTCTGCACATTGGACCTTGCCCTCTGGGAGAAGATCACTCAATCCACTTCTTCTGACCCCTTTGTCATTGATGCAATTGCAGCCCTAGCCAATAAAACATCTATTCTTCCTCATGTTTCTCATGCCAACTGGCATTTCAACAATGGATCTCTTTATTTTAAAGGACATCTATATATCCTGGAACCTGCACAATGGGACTTGGTTCACTCCATCCATACTTCCAGCACTGGCAGCCATGCTGGCTTTTTCTGACTTTTACACCTGTTGCAGCACAACTATTGGTGGCCAGGGCTTTCTGGTTTCATGCATAAATACATCTCCAGTTGTGCCACCTGTCAGGCATCCAAAGTTCTCACACACCCAACTATCCCACTAGCAAACCCTATCACCAGCACCACCACTCATCCATTTCAGTCTGTTTCTGTCGATCTCATTACCAATCTCCCCCTATCCGCCAGTTTTGATTCCATCATGGTCATGGTCAACCATGGCCTTATGAAGGGGGTAGTTTTTGCCCCTTGTACCAAAAACATTGACATTAAGGGCATTGCCTCACTCTTTTTTCAAAAAATTTTCCCCCAGTTCAGATTACATGACAAATGTATTTCCAACAGGGGCCCACAATTTGCCTCCACCTTTGCCAAGGAACTCACCAGACTCCTCAAATATGATGTTGCCCTCTCCACAGCCTATCATCTGCAAACAGATGGGGAAACAGAATGTGTAAACCAGGAACTAGAAACTTATCTTTGCATCTTTTGCCAAGGTAACCCTCACATTTGGTCTGATCTCCTACCCATAGCTGAATTCTCTCACAACACGGCTGCCCATTCAGTCACTAAACAAACTCCATTCTCTCTCATGATGGGCTATGAACCTCATGCCTACCCCTCTCTTGGAAAAATGTTCCTTCCCACCTTGGAAGAATGCCTAACACTACTAAAAAGAGCTTAGGAGGAAGCGCAGCAGGCCCATCACGTCACCAGGCAACAAATGGCAGAACAAGTCTGATCATGATTCAAACCCTGGAAAGCTGGTGACAAAGTCTGGTTAGATAACAAGAATCTTCAAATGCAGTATGCCTCTTGCAAACTAGCACCCCGACGGGAAGGACTGTTTGAAATCAAAAGGGTTATCTCTCCCGTGGTCTACCAACTACAGCTTTCTTCCACCTGGAAGATACACCCTGTGTTCCATGCCTACCTACTATCCTCATATCGAGAAACTATAGAACATGGTCCCAATTTCATCAATCTGCCACCCAATGTCATCACAGGAGAGGACCAGTATAAGATCCAACATATCCTAAGTCATTGAGGTACCGCTGGCCAAAGACAATACTTAATTTCCTGGAAAGGATACTCTGCAGTGGAAAACACCTGGGAACCAGAGTGGAACTTAACAGGGGCACATCAACTACTAAATACATATAAGACTGCTCATCCCAAAGATTTCCCCTCAATCAGATGACAAAGACAACCCACCTGAGAGAAACCCCTACAATACAAATAGTTACCATGTCTTCTCTCCCCATTCTCCCAACCCCCGCCTTCATCCTTCTTACCCTTTATTTTGCTTTTATTTTTCTCCCCTTTCTTCTTCTTGGCCTCTACATCTGGGACTCCTACAGATGCATCATCAGTCTCCAGAATGATGTACGATATGCTGTCACCATCACCACCCTACTGCAACCAGCTCCCCCTTCTGACCACAACCTCCTTGACCCTATTCAGCCATTGGAGTTACCCCAGGCCATGTGGACCTGGGGTTTCTTGGTGACGTTTCCAAGGGAGGACACCACCAACAGGGGCTGGACCAGCAATGCCAATCCAGGGTGGTGAGTCTAAAGATACAGCCTGAATATTTTCTGAATTATTTGCTTTTCAAAGAAACCCCAATTCTTTTCCCTCCTCTAGACAAGGAACCCTTAGTTCCATCCCATTCCAGCTTCATCCCTTAGACTTAACCTTCTCTCCTATCACTTTTGTACCTTCTTTTTCTTCCACTGACTGTCAAACCCCAAATTTAGAATGGCGGAACCATCTATTCCCCTTTCTCTAGAAGATCACCCCCTGCTTTGCCTTGATTGACTTTCCAATTCCTACATGATGGGATTTATCTTTGATCTTTTGGATTCTCCAGATGCTGTTTTCACTTTGGAACAAGTAATTCATTGAGAAAATGACATCTTTCTCCTCCTTTTACTTAGACTCTACTCCTCCTACATCCATTTGTGAAGGCTTACAGTGGATTTGTTAGCCTTTTCTCATACCATCAATAAATTGGGACTCTCTCATCAAATAACCACCACCAATAGCCTCCACCATCTAGAGAGACCTCACACTACCCTCTTTGAACTCCTTGAGGCAGCAGGATTGATTCCATTGATCTATCATCTTCCCGAGAATGTCTACCTTCCTATTTTGCAAATCAGATTGGCCCTTCTCTCCGATGATGAGTACTAGGAATACTACTGGAGAGAGCAACCCTCCAATGAGGTGGACCAGACTGGACACTCCAAATACAGCTCCTCGAATCCTATCCTACCACACCCAGTATTACCACAACCCCTACCCATTCCGCCACCATCAATCAACTTTGCCACACTTGTCCCCTCCACCCTGCCACCCAACCTTGTTTCCACAATACAGGTATCTTCCAGACCATGCAGAAGCCGATCCACCCATGCCAGAACTTTTAGGATCCACATAGGACAGACCTCAGACGATGAGACGGGAAACAGGACCGGTAAGGATGATTCACCAACCCTTATCCCAACACACAGGAGGAGGGCAGTGTGTCACCATTGCAGATCACTCAACCACTACAGAGTTGACTGTGTCTACTATTCCTGTCTCTTCTGCCATATCACTGCTCTGGGACATCTGCAATATGCTTGTCCCCTCCACCTTTGCACCATGTATGGAGGGTCAGGACATGTGGCAGCAGCTTGTACCCATTCAAACCCCTATAATGGAGCGCCAACTACCTCATGAAATTCCCTGGATGGACCACCTACCCCTTCATCCATCTCCACTGAGGATTTCTGAGTCGGAGTCTCAGAGCTACACAGAGGGTAATGTTATGGTACACTATGGGCTTATCCAGTCAATGGCCACACTCATCAGCTCCTCCCATCCCTTAGTATTCCTGTTGGCCTATGTGGATGACTCATTTCCCTCACTAAACCCATTAGACATGGTGATCCCTCTTAATGAGAAAACTCTACTATTATACCTCGATCTGTTGTCTATTCTGTGAGCTCACCTTCCTTATTTGTACTATAACTGTTATACTTCCACATTCAGATGTTACCACTCCCATGGCACATCTCTCATCATGCTGTGTTTTCCCAACTCCCATATTGAGTAACTCCAACTACTATAGGTGGTACTACCACATCCAGTTGGTACAGCAATGCTTGAGTATTTATATGAGCCCATGTACAGTACTTTTCCCCAGCTAGTTCTATGCAATCTATGTGTAGTTGCTAGTCATCCATGAGTCCTTTTACGAAGGGATAGTGAGGTCAGGATCTCTATTAGTCTTGCACTACTATCGAAGTGTGCTCAACAGCTAGGACTACATGTACATATAACAAAAGAACTAGCTTGTTCCTAGACTCCTGCTTCCTAGCAGAAGGGTTCCACCCACCAACATCATGTCATACTGCGCCCCAAGGGGATCAGATGAAGAACATGAAGAAGTGTTCTATACTGAGGACGAAGGAACTCTGTCTCAGTCAACCTAGCCATTACCATATGAAAACCCATACCAAAGTGCCTTGCTGATTTTGTGATGCATTGCAGGAAGACCTTCCCCTGCCATGAACCCAGTAAGAAGGAGACAACCTTCCTCCTCATTGTTAGCCCCTGTCCAACCAGCAGGACCCATCGTGACCACAGCAGAGCTGACCACCCCATCACTGCTACCCTCCCCTCTCATCAGAGTGGAACCTGCAGTATCTGAGAAAACCAATAGTGACGAAGAAATGGCTGACGCCTCTGTGACCCAGACAGAGAAGAAAGGAGAGCTTCGCGCCACCCTCCCAGGAGATTTTAGTGGACAACTTGAGGATGCCAAGAGATGGATCATGTCAATGAATGCATACTTCACAATCAACAACCACATCTACAAGAAAGATGAACCAGTAATGATCCTCACTTGCCTTAACAAGCTGACAAAAGAAAGAGAAGCCACTTTCACAGAAAGTTGGTACAACAGAGCCCCAGATTCCACCTATGACACTTTCTTGGCAGCCTTCTGAGCTGCCTTTGTTCCCTCCGGACAGAAGGAACATGCCTGAAATGTTATCTACGACTTGAAGCAAAGCAAGTTCCTGGATACCGAGGAAAAGAACATCCCTCAATGACTTAAATGAGGGAACTTTGATTCCTATGCCTCCACATTTGAATTGCAGGCCTATAGGAGTAGATTAGACACCAGGCACGATGACATCCTTATCAATGTCCTCAGAAGAGGAATAGATGGGAAACTAGCCAACACAATGGCCACATTTAATCCCCAACCCGAGACCTGGAAAGATTGGATAAAAAGGGCTCATACCTTTGATGAGAACTTCAGAAGGCTCAAGAAGATCAGGGAATGAACTCATTACCTCCCTTTTTCCTCGACAACCAGGATTCCTCTGAGTCATGACCCAAATGCCATGGATATTGACTCTGTCCGACTCACCCCTACCGAAAGAGCAGAACATATGAAGAACAATAAATGCTTTGTGTGTCATCAAGTGGGTTGTTGCTCCAACAATCACAAGAAAGGGAGAGGATCTCAACCTACAGGAACCTCCCGTTATCAGTGACCCCAGACTACAGTGGCCACAGTAGAAACCGACACTTTAAGAGAATTTATCCAGAACAGCGATCTCTCCAGAAATGAGCTTCTCCAAATCCTCAAAGTCTGCACAACTCCTGAAGAAGAGCAGGAAGTCTGGGCAACCATGATAGAATAGGATTTTTAGCTAGGAGGGTAGAATCAATGGCTATGCCTCCTATAGATCTCACACCAGTCTTTGTATTAGGAATGAACTCTAGAGCAATCAAACTCCCAGTTCAACTATACAAACCCAACTCGCAAAAACCCATTGATGTCAAAGCCCTCATCAACAGCAGGGCCACTGGATGCTTTGTTCATAAATACCTAGTCCAGGCAAATGGGTGGAAAACAGATAGACTTCCATGTCCATTTATTGCAAATAATGTCGATGGATCCAACAACCAGGGAGGCCTTATCCGACACTCAGTCACCCTTACCCTTTGAATTGCAGAACAGGAAGAATTGTGAACTTTCTTGGTTATCGACTGTGGAAAGAAACAGTTAATCCTAGGGATTACCTGGTTACAAGAAACCAATCTGTGCATCAATTGGGAAATGGGAGTAGTATCTATTCCACCTACCTGCGTATGTCGAATCAACCCCATTGAACAAAGATATCTCATGAGGTACCTGGAATTGGATCATCTTTCCATTGCCAGAACCACCCTTTCCATCAAATTAGCGCAGAAGGTGAAGACAACTAGTGCGGAACTACCCAAAGAGTTTCAACAGTACTCTGATGTATTTGGTGAACCAACAAAAGGAGAATTACCTCCGAAATGGCCTTACAACCATGCTATAGATGTCACACGTGACTTCTTACCCAAGGTGGCAAAAGCATACCCATTGAACCCAAAAGAGTTGGCAGCATGCAAAGAATTTGTGGACGAGCATCTTGCATCTGGGAAAATACAACTTTCCAAATCCCCACAAGCCTCTTCCTTCTTTTTCATCTCAAAGAAAGATGGAGGACTACATCCTTGTCAAGACTACCAATATCTCAATCAGCATACTGTCAAAAACACTTATCCCTTCCCCTTGATCTTGGAGTTAATTGATCAACTAAAAAACTCCACCATCTTTACCAAGTTTGACATATGATGGGGGTACAACAACATCTGGATCAAGGAAGGCGATGAATGGAAAGCCGCATTCATCACCCCTTTTGATCTCTTTGAGCCTACAGTAATGTTCTTTGGCCTCTGCAACTCTCCCCCAACGTTCCAAGCTCTTATAGATGACATCTTTCGAGATGTGGTCACAGAAGGATGATTGTTGATCTACATGGACAACCTCATCATCCATACCAATGGGGATTTAGAACTCCATCATCAGCAGACACGACAGGTACTACAGAGAATGAAGGAACATAAAATGTTCCTCAAACTCTCAAAGTGCTTCTTCAATGTTAATGAAGTTGAATACCTAGGAATGATCATTTGCCCTGGACACATTACCCTTGATCCTGTCAAATTGAAAGCAATCCAAGAATGGACCCCCCCACAATTGATGAAAGCTGTTTGATCCTTCCTGGGGTTTTGTAACTTCTATTGGAAATTTATCCCCAATTTCTCCAAGATCTGCAGACCTCTACACGACCTAACTAAGAAGGGGGCCACCTGGACCTGGATGGATTCTTGCCAGAAGGCTTTTCTAGTGTTACAAAAAGCCTTCTGCAGCTGGCCAGTTCTCCAGCTTCCCAAGGTCGAAAATCCATTTTTCATAATGACTGATGCTTCCCTAGTAGCATGTGGAGTGGTCCTCATGCAGAAAGATGCCAACAGAGATCTTCACCCAACCACTTACTTCTCCAAGACTTTTTCTCCTGAGGAGTGGAATTATCTCACCGGAACACAACACCAGGTAACCATCCTCACAGACCACAAGAACCTCACCTACTTCTGCCAATCCCAAAAATTGTCTCAATGACAAGCACGATAGATGCTATTCCTGTAGGATTTCGACCTTACCTTCAAACACGTCCCCGGTTTGGGCATGGCACCAGCCAATGCACTTTCCTGCTCTTCAGTGGAGGATACCAAATCAGACAACAAAGATGTCACTTTGCTCCCTGCGGAACAGTTCACCCATGTGATTGACCTTACCCTCTAGGAGAAGATCACTCAATCGACTCCTTCCAACCCTTTTGTTGTTGATGCACTTGCAGCATTGGCAGAAGACCAGTCCATCCTCCCCTGAATTTCCCCAGCTGACTGGAACTTCAACAATGGCTCACTTTACTTCAAGGGGCAGCTCTACATCCCTGAACCTGCCCGCCGGGATTTAGTTCACTCCATCCATACTTCTGGTGCAGGAGGACATGCCAGCTTTTTCCAGCTCTTACACCTGTTACAATGTGACTATTGATGGCCAGGACTTTCCAGCTTCATGCGAAAATACATCTCTGGTTGTGCCACCTGTCAGGCATCAAAAGTTCTCACACACCTGACAATCCTGCCGGCAAACCCCATTGCCAGCACTGCCACTCATCCTTTTCAGTCTGTCTCTGTTGATCTCATCACTGATCTTCCCCTGTCTGCCGGTTTTGATTCTGTCATGGTCATGGTTGACCACGGCCTTATGAAGGGGGTAATTTTCACCCCTTGCACCAAAAATATCAATGCCAAAGGCATCGCCTCACTGTTTTTCCAGAAATTCTTCCCCCAATTTGGATTGCATGACAAGTGCATCTCCAACAGGGGCCTGCAATTTGCCTCAGCTTTTGCCCAAGAACTTGCCAGACTCCTTGAATATGATGTAGCCCTCTCCACGGCCTACCACCCACAAACCAATGGAGAAATGGAACACGTAAACCAGGCATTAGAAACCTATCTGCGAATCTTTTGCCTGGGCAACCCCCATGTTTGGTCAGATCTTTTACCCATGGCCAAATTCTCTCATCACACTGCCACCCATTCTGTCACCAAACAAACTCCGTTCTCTCTCATGATGGGATATGAACCCCATGCTTACCCATCCCTTGGCAAGACATTCCTCCCTGCTCTAGAAGAATGACTCACACTCCTAAAAAGAGCACAGGAGGAGGTACAGCATGCTCATCATGTAGCCAGGCAACAAATGGTGGAAGGAGTCCAATCAAAATTTAGACCCTGGAAAGTTGGTGACAAGGTTTGGCTAGATAACAAGAATCTCCAAATGCGGTATGCCTCTCACAAACTGGCCCCCCCGACGGGAAGGTCCATTCAAGATAGAAAGGGTAATCTCCCCCGTGGTCTACCAATTGTGGCTTCCTCCCACTTGGAAGGTACACCCCATGTTCCATGCCTCATTACTTTCCCCATATCGAGAGACTGCGGTACACAGCCCCAATTTCATCAATCTGTCACCTGACATCATCGCAGGAGAAGACCAGTATGAGATCCAACAAATCCTAAGCCATCAAGGCACTGCAGGCCGAAGGCAGTACTTGGTCTCTTGGAAAGGGTATTCCATAGCAGAAAACACTTGGGAACTGGAACGGAACCTGACAGGGGCACGCCAACTACTAAATGCATATAAAGCTGCTCATTCCAAGGATTTCCCCTCAACCGGCTGATGAAGACACCCCAACTGAAGGAGAAAACCCCTACAATACAAAGAGTTACCATGTTTTCTCTCCCCGTTCTTCCAACCTCCAATTTCATCCTTCTCATCCTCTATTTTGCTTTTATCTTCTTTCCTCTTTTTCTTCTTGGCCTTTGCATCTGGGACTCCCACTGGTGCATCATCAGTCTCTGGAATGATGTACGCTATGCCATCACTGTCTCCACCCTGCCGCAACCAGCTCTCCTAGCAGATCACAACCTCCCTGATCCAAACCAGCCATTGGAGTTACCCCAAGCCACATGGACTTGAGGTTTCTTGGTGACATTTCCAGGGGAGGACTCCACCAATGGAGGCTGGACCAGCAACGCCAATCCAGGGTGGTGAGTCTGAAGACATGGCCCACATCCATTCGGAACTTTTCTTTGATTTTCCTGACCATTACTTCGAAACTTCATTCACCTCAACCAGAGCAAGCACCCTTTATTTCATTCCATTTTCCCTTCGCCCTTCACAATTAGCTTTTTGGAAAGTTTCTTATCTTCCTTCTTTCCATCCTACAAACCTCAAATATAGAATGGCAGATCCTTCTATTCCTCCTTCCTTAGAAGATTGTTCCTTGCTCCATCTAGATTGACTCACTGATTCCCACATGATGGGATTCATCTTTGACCTCTTGGACTCTCCAGATGCCATATTTGCTCTAGAACAAGTCATTCGTTGAGAGAACAACGTTTTTCTTCCCCTATCACTTAGGCTTTACTCTTTCTATATCCATTCCCGCAGGCTCACTGTGGATCTATTAGCCTCTTCTTGTACTATCGAGGAGCTGGGGCTTCTCCATCGAATCACCACCACCAACAGTCTCCACCACCTCAGACAAGCGCACACCACTCTCTTTGAACTATTCAAAGCCATTGGGTTAATACCACTGATCTACCATCTTCCAGAAGATATCTACCTCTCCATTCTCTGAATTCATTTGGCCCTCCTCTCTGACAACGAGTACTGAGAATACTACTGGCAGGACCGGCCCATCAGTGAGGTGGACCAGACCGGACACCCTTGACTCAGCTCTCCAGTTCCTGTCCTACCACACTCGGTATCACCACAGCCCTTACCCATTCTGCCACTGCCAGTCAACTTCACCACTCTCATCCCTGCCACTCCACCACCCGACCCTGATTCCACAGCACAGGTACCTCCCAGACCACGCCAAAGCAGATCCACCTGCACCCGAACTCTTAGGATCAGACTGGGACAGACCTCAGACAACGAGATGAAGGATAGGACCAGTGAGGATGATTTGCCAACCATTACCCTGGTGCATAGGAGGAGGGCAGCATGCCATCGTTGTGGATCACTCAACTACTATCGAGTCCACTGTGTCTACTACTCCTGTCCGTTTTTCCACACCACCACTTCAGGACATCCACAATATGCCTGTCCCCTCCACCTCTGTACTACCTGTGGAGGATCTGGACACATGGCAGCAGCTTGTACTCAGACAAACCCCTATAATGGAGATACCTCGAATTCACGGATCCCCCCAGGAGAACCACCTACCCCTTTGTCCATCTCCTCTGAGGATTTCTGAGTCAGCGACTCAGAGCTACATTGGGGGTAATGTTACAGTACAATACAGGCTTACCCAGTCAATGGACACAATTGCCAGTTCCCCCCTTACAACAGTGTTCCCATCAGCTTATGTGGATGATTCCTTTCCCTCACTGAATCTCCTAGATGCAGTGATCCTGTTACACGTACATGTAGTCCTAGCTGTCAAGCATGCTTCAATAGTAGCATGGGACTAATAGAGATCCTGGTCTCACTTCCCCTTTGCAAAGGGACTCATGGATGGCTAGCAACTACATGTAGATTGCGTAGAAATAGCTGGGGAAAAGTACTGTACATGGGCTCATATAAATACTCGAGCATTGCTGTACCAACTGGATGTGGTAGTACTGCCTATAGTAGTTGGAGTTACTCGATATGGGAATGGGGGAAACATGGCATGATGAGAGACGCACCATGGGAGTGGTAACATCCAAATGTGGAAGTGTAACTGTAGAAGTACAAATAAGGAAGGCAGGCTCACAAGATGGTTAACAGATCGAGGTATAAGGGCAGGGTTTCCTCATTGAGGGGGATCTCTGCATCTAATGGGTTTAGTGTAGGAAAGGAGTTGTCTGCATAGGCTGATGGGAATACTGTTGTGACAGGTGAACTGGTGAATGTTGCTGCCAACTGGGCAAGCCCGTATTGTACTGTAACAGATCCCTCTCAATGAGGAAACCTTACCTCTATATCTTGATCTGTTAACTATCCTGTAAGCTTGCCTTCCTTATTTGTACTTCTATGGTTACACTTCCACATTCGGATGTTACCACTCCCACAGCACATCTCTCATCACACCGCATTTCCCCCATTTCCATATCGAGTAACTCCAACTACTATAGGTGGTACTACTGCATCCAGTTGGTACAGCAATGCTCGAGTATTTATATGAGCCCATGTACAGTACTTTTCCCCAGCTAGTTCTACACAATCTACATGTAGTTGCTAGTCATCCATGAGTCCTTTTGCGAAGGGATAGTAAGGCCAGGATCTCTATTAGTCTCGCCCTACTATCAAAGCATGCTTGACAGCTAGGACTACGTGTATGCATAACAATAGGCATTTTTCATGGTGTGTTGATTCAGGTATTGGTAATCCTGACAGGGGCATAGTCCCCCATCTTTTTTTTGTACAAAAAAGAAAGGGGATGCTTGTGGAGATTTGGATGGCCATATTTTTCCTGAAGCAAGGTGTTTGTCTATAAACTCTTTGCATGCAGCCAATTCATTTGAGTTTAAGGAGTATGCTTTTGCCACTTTAGGTAGGAAGTCTTTTGTCACCTCTATGGCATGGTTATAAGATCTCCATGGTGGGAGTTCCCCTTTCTCATGTTTGCCAAACACATCTCTGTAGTTTTGGAATCTCTTTGGTAGTTCTGCAACAGTGGGTCCTGTTTGCTGAGTGAGTTCTGTAGACAAAGTGGTTCATGCTATAGAGAGGTGATCTAGTTGGAGATATCTCATGAGGTATCTTTGTTCAAGAGGGTTGTTTTTGGATTGGTGCAAGGGGATTGAAACTTTCCCAGTTTCCCAGTTGATCTGGGGGTTTGCTTCTCATAACCAGGTTATCTCCAAAATGACCTATTCTTTACCACAGTCAAGAACTAAAAAGTTTCTTGTTTCTTCCTGCTCTCCAATGATAAGTTGTAGTGTGACTGAGTGTCAGATAAGACATCCTTTATTTTCAGATCCATCTACATTGTTGATGATGAAAGGTTTTTTGAGTCGATCCATTTTCCAATGGTTTGCTTTTACCAGGTATTTGTGGATAAAACATCCTGTTGCCCCACTGTCAATCAGGGCAGTTATGTCAATGGTTTTAGTTGCTTCATTTTTGTTCAGTTGAATCAGGAGTTTGATTGCTCTAGATTGTGTTCCTAATACAAATATGGGTATGAGATCTACCAGAGGTACAGCCATTGAATCTGCCCTCCAGTTTAAAAATCCTCTTCTAAGGTTGTCATATGTATCTCCTGTTCCTCTTTGGAAGTGGTACATACTTTGAGTATGTGAAGCAACTCATTTCAGGAGAGGTCACTGTTATGTATAAATTCTCCCAGTGTGTTGGTGGAGGTTTGCACTATAGTGGCTTTCTGTGTCCTCCAAAAGTCAGGTCAGGGAGTCCCTCCTTTTCAGTGATTGGTAGAATGACAACCGACCTGGTGGCATATGAAGCATTTGTTGTTTTTCATATGCTCTGCTCATTCAGCTGAGGAGAGGCAAATGGAGTCTATGTCCATTGCATTTGGATCTTTAGTTTGAGTATGCCTGGGAGAGGCCACAAATAGGATATAGTGTGTTCTTTCTCTGATTTTCCTGAGGCATCAGAAGTTTTCATCGAAGGTGTGCGCCCATTTGATCCAATCCCTCCAAGTTGTCAGTTGTGGGTTGAGGGTTGCCATTGCATTGGCCAGCCTTCTGTCTACTCCTCTTTGCAAAACATCAATGAGGATATCGTCATGGTTCTCTTCCAATTCACTTCAAAAAACCTATAATTTGAGCACAGTAGTGTAGTCATTGAAGTTCCCCCTTTTTAGTCATTGAGGAATACTTTTTTCCTCGGGATCCAAGAAGTTGCTCTGTTTTAGATCATAGATGGTGTTTCTGGCCTGTTTTTTTTGTCCAGAGGGGACAAACATGGCCTAGAATGCAGTGAGGAAGTCATTGTATTTTGATTCTGGGGCCTTTTTATACCAACTTTCAGCAAAGGCTACTCCTTGTCCTTTGGTAAGTTTATTCAGACAAGTAAGGATCATGACTGCCTCGTCTTTCTTGTAGATGTGATCGTTTATGGCAAAGTATGCATTCATCAACATGATCTATTGCTCTGTGTCTTCCGATAGTCCACTAAAATCCCCAAGCAGGGCAGCTTGCTGTTACGGTAAACTACGGGTTGGCCCAATCCGCATCTATGTTCACCAGCACGCATATCGGAGAGGTCTTTTCCACGCCATACATTGACGATGCCCTTGTTCCTCAGAACGCCCTAGACGCGGTGATTCCTCTCAATGAGGAAACCTTACCGTTGTACCTCGATTTGCTGTCCATCCTGTGAGCTCGCCTTCCTTATTTGTACTCCTACTGTTACACTTCCACATCCGGACGTTACCACTCCCACGGCGCGTCTCTCATCATGCTGCGTTTCCCCAACTACCATATCGAGTAACTCCAACTACCATAGATGGTACTACCACATCTAGTTGGTACAGCAATGCTCGAGTATTTATACGAGTCCATGTACAGTACTTTTCCCCAGCTAGTT
>JBBPMG010000128.1:0-24720 GCA_038090195.1 Boletellus deceptivus
CCCCCATGTCCTCTGTACTTGTAATGCCATCCACTCAGAATGTTGTGTCATACCTTTCATTTTTGTCTTTGCCTTGAATCTCATTTCAACCATTGACTTGATCTATGATTCCCATTTCTTGCCCGTTTTCTCCCTTTTTCTCTGCTGGCCATAATATCTAATCGTAGTGCCCCCAATGTACTCTCAAACTTTTGCAGCCCCGAGTGGCACAGCCTCTCGCGCGCCATGTCGATCGTCGCGTGGCGCGTTACTCGCCTAAGCTGCTCACCGGAAGTGAGTCCTGCCCTCGTCGGCAGCCCATCCATACAACATACTATGCATGTACTAGTGGACAAGACTGCCAATCCCTGGTCAGACGTTTAGTAAGTTTTAACTCGAGCAATTTGCTGGGAGATCCGTGAACGAGTACCAAGTCCAACGTTTCTGCGTGGTCGCCATGCTCTTCTAAAGTATCGCATCGACGACGCAATCGACGGCCACATGTAATATATAAATATAAATATGCTCTGGAAAGACATACCAAAAGAAAAAGAAAGAGTTACAATTGTATGAAACCAACGCCGTGGTACCCCGCCGCCTGCGTATCGGGGACCCCTTACAACAATGCCCCTCTCTTTTGCATCCCCGTCCCCTGATATTGCTGCTGCTGTTCAAAAATGCTTGCCTGGCCGCCCACACCAGTCGCAGGTGGGCTGCAGAGCGCGTCCAACGTCCATTCCTCTCTCAGGCATCGACAGACCGCCCTAAACGTCGACAACGAGCCTTTTTCTTGCACCAACACGATCGCACACGTGTATCCAGCTGCCATCGCCTGTTTGCCCAGCGAATGCCGAGGTGATATCAACGGAGAAGACATGCCCGTGGGTGACGTTGGCGTGCCAATGGAGTGCATCCCAGCGCTTGGACTGGCACCCTCTTGCATCGAGCCAGCACCAGGGGTCGTTGGAGTTGAACCGACCGAGAACTCGACTCGAAAACGCACATGTTTCTGAACGACCGCGCCAGTGGTTCCGTCAATAACCTCGTTGGTTCTGCATCGCAATATCGCCGCTGTTCCGTGCGTACCATCCGGGTCCTCCAGAGCGATCGTTACTCCCAGCTGTTCGAGAATGCGAATCGTTTCGACATGCGTCGCGCTGAGGTTGTTTGTGGAACACAGCACATACGTGTGTGCCCTCCAGTTGAACAGGTTAGAAAACCATCCTTTGAATTCGCCGACTGGTGAGGCTAAAATGGACGGCATCCCAGGTGAAGTCAACTGAGTTGGCGAGCTTACCGCCGGACGCTTGGCGTTCAGAGTGCTCGGATGCAGATTTAGTGTTGGCGCTGCAAACCCGAAGTGGGTCGGGCACACCGCAGCACCACACACGAGCCGGCTTACCTTTAGGTTTCCCGTCCTTCCCCCGTTCCTTCCCATCTCGCTTCAAGAATTCAACACCGTGTAGACTATTCCGAAGCTCCTTTCCGACTCTCCCTCCACCGCGTGCTTTTGCAACTTGGCCGCCAGAGACATGCGTTGGGTCGTTCTCCGAATACGGGTATTTTATCTCGTAACGCTCGCTATTTTCCTTGTTTTCTTGATCCCTGACGAACTGGTGGGCATCTTCGGGCGGAGTTGGTACGGAAACATGACGCATCGATGCTTGAGGATATCGTAGCCGGTCAACTTGGGGTAGTGCATTCTCGCGATATATTTGAGTAGTAGGCCATCCCTCGGGGCTGTACGGATCATTCCCGTAACGAGTAAATACTGGATTGAGTCGGTCTGGAACCTGCATCGCGGATTCTACGTCTATCGTCCTATCTTGTTCCACGGACCGTGGGGAAGTGGATGTCAATCGTACTTCACTGGCACGCACTTGTCGAGTCATAGACACAGGAGCAGCGCGTGCAACGCCAGGACTCAAAACCGGACCAGCAGAATGAGGAGGAGGTGATGAGACGGGTAGCCATGCAGTCGAGATCGTCACCGGCGTCATCCTCGGCACCGGGCTGAGAGGAATAGGTGTTCCAGGAATGTGCATCGGTTGGTACATCTGTTGATTATGCGCATGATAGTTGTGAGAGTCTTGAGCAATACGCGAAGACAACATTGTAACCGTGGATGAACGGCCCCGCGCGATTTCACCATGAACACTAGAAAGAGTTGTGGCAATAGGTTTAATGGTCATGCTCTTGTGGCGTGTTGGAATTTCGGCGACCGGAGAGGAAACAGGTCGGGGCCTTGGAGGCCGGGGACCAACAGGAGATGGCGTTCGAGATCGCGACACGGAGAACGGGGAAAAGGCATCCGTTGAGGAAGGATTCGGAGAAGGTGAAGGCAGTGGTGGCGTCTCGCGGCCTGTGTATAGTCCAGGCTCAAGCCTATTGGATCGCTTCTGAGTGGGTGACCTATATTGCTTGGTGATGATTTTTCCAGACAGATGAACCTGTGTCTCGTCAACGTCAAGAATGATACCATGCTCCTTAAGTGTTCGTTCCCTATACTCGTGCAAGAGAAAATAAAAAGCCTTTGCGAGTGTACCTTCTCCCTGGGGGCTCAAGAGATCGACTATGATGCCCGCCACGTCGGCGTGCTTGCCCCAGATAACACATAAGGATTCCAGTAGCTCCTCATCAATATGAGCCTCGGAAGCAAGAGGCTGGGCTAGTTCGGTGACAGATGGCGCTGGTACATAGACAATTCCGGGCGTCGTCTTATTGAACCACGGGTGTGCCATAATTTCCGGGATCTATAGAGGGCTGTGAAGGAAACATGGAGAAAGCATCTGCTGTCGTCATACCGTGATTCTTTGGTTGACGTCGACGACAAGCATGCGAGTCAACAGGTCCCTAGGTAGTGGATCGATGTACGCAGGAACCTCATACCTACCAGCCTTGACTTTTGCAAGGAGCGTCCGCACATTCTTGTCGTCGAAAGGGAGTCTACCGGTGAGAAGAGCGTAAAGAATTACACCGCAGCTCCAAATGTCGGTCGCGTTGCCCATATACTTGTTTCCTTTGACGATCTCGGGACTTGCATAATGGGGACTGCCGCAACTGGTTTCAAGTTGGAGAGCGGGGGGTGCGAAGGCGGCCATCCCCCAATCGGCCAGTTTTATCAGTGGGGGGTTGAGAGAATGTATTAAAATGTTTTCAGGCTTAAGGTCGCGGTGTATGATAGAGAACGTATGGGCGTAGTTGAGTCCGTAGACGATCTGCTTGAAAAACGCGAGGGCATCGAGGGGAGGGAGTCGACCACGGTTGACAAGAAAATCGAAGAGTTCGCCACCTTCGACGTATTCGAGCACGAGATAAAGGTCATTTTCACCTTCGAAAACGTCGTATATGCGCAATATGTTGGGGTGGTTCATGAGCTTCATCATGATGATCTCTCGGTCGACTCCCAGACGCTGTTTCTCGGACTTTGCGAGGTGGGTAGCCAACGATGCACGGGAATTCACAAGTGGCTGGAGGGGGAGGATTTTGACGGCAGCAAGTTGGCCAGTGCGACGGTGCTTGGCAATGCGGACACGCCCGCTGGCACCTTTTCCGACGCATTCACCGATAATCCATTGACCGATGTACTTGGGGTCCTCGGGGAAATCGAAAGCACCGACGCCAGCGGCGGCCTTTTCCTTTTGCCAGCGAGTTCCCAGATGGGCGTTGTACTTGATTGGGGGTGCCCGAGGAGGGGTTTCGGACGCGGGCGCCATCATAGGGAAGGTTAGTCTGTGGAGATGGAAAGAGGGCGAGCCAGCGGGCGCGTAGAGCTGGCGGGAGAAGGAAAGAACGACCTGGAGGCAAGTTGGATGGCAACTCCGCTTTTGGCACGCCAGTGCTGGCACAGAGCAATAGGGTTAGCATATGTACACCGACCAACACGTTTGCAGCGTCGCCAGTGTGATTTCTTGTGGATCCTGGAAGCTGATTTGCGCACTATCGACGCTGAATGGGCGGCAGTAAGAATCTGTAGATGGCAATCTGTTTTGGCTACGGACAGCTTTCGGTTATTAGTCGAGCGCGGTGGACATTTTGGCTTTTTTCCACCACTGCCTCCTCCCCCCCTCCCTCCCACTTCCTATGCTGAACTGAACACTGAGCCGGCTTCTCTTCAGAATATGCACCCCTCTCATCAGCTCATCTTTTCCATCGTTCTTTCAGCCTCTCTCGCCTCCGGCTATTCTTTCACGTTCACTAGCCAACCTCAGCAATGTACCAATCTTTCTCTTCAAATTTCTGGCTCAGGAGAACCGCCGTATAGCGTCCTAATCATCCCTTATGGTCCAAGCCCACTTCCAAACAATGTTGAAGTTCGCACCATCGTATTCCAGCAGTTCCCCAGTGGTGCTTCCTCGCATAGCTTCCAGCTCAGATACCCTGCCAACTCTCAGTTCGTCGCTGTCGTGAGTCACCCGCTCCTATCAGCTCCAGATGCCATCAATCGCAGCCATCCGCACGTGCTAATTCGGTTCCTCCCGCCCTCCAGGTCAGCGACAATTCGGGCTTCGGGACAGGTGGTACCAGCGTAGCTGCGAACGTCTTGAACAGTAGCGACTCGTCTTGTTTCAATGCATCCCAGTCCGTCTCTCCTGATTTCCCCTTCAACATCAACCCTCCAAATCAAGTCGTCCAGTGTAGCTCGAGCAGGTTATGGTGGGATGCAGATCAAGTGCAAGGGTAACCTCTTGCCACGTCGTTTCTTATCTGTACTGACAAGCCTTGCCCGTATCCAGAAGCACAAATTTCCAGGGTGTCATTCCTGGCGGGGAATCTTTTTCGATACCCGTGGGTGCGATCACTAACGTGACCGATATGGGGACCGGCTTTAGTTGGACTCCTACCGTTCGCACCGGCACAACCCTCCTGATCGTTGCTGGAGACGACCGTGGCCCTGGAACGGGTGGCAGTGGGCTGTATACCGTTTCTGCTGGTCTCTACCCAAACAGTTCTTGTGTCAATAACAACTCCCCTTCGTCGACTGCGGGTCCACCTGCCGGTGGCTCATACCCTACAAATGCCAGTGGCGGAATGACGAGCGGCAACAGTAGGTCGGTGTCCAGGTGATTTTGCATCCCCGCCACATGCTTATCTTGATCCCAGCTCCGGCGAGAAAGGCGACATCATCGGTAAGTGAAATCGGTACCCTCTCGATCTCGTACATTCATCTTGGCTATCAGGAGGTGTTGTTGGTGGCCTCGCGGCGATCGTCATCCTCGGACTTGTCGCTTTTTACGTTATTCGGCGCAAGACCGGGTCAAGGTCTGGGAAAGAGCGACCAGTCAACCTCCTACACGGCGATCCCGATGACAACGAACCCTCTGACTACCAGCCCCCGCCATACCTACAGCCCGAACCCTACCTTGTCACCGGACCTACTCTCTCCTCCGCCTCTGCACAAGACGACGGTAGCCGCCAGTCTGTGGCTGGCTCCGCACTGCTTTCGGACTCGTTCAGAAGCTCACGATACGGCACGTCGAACCAGCGCATGTCTGGAGCATCATTCACGGACCCGCGCTCTACAACTCCCGACCTCGAAGGTGGCACCTTGCCTGCGCCATCTACAACCGCGTTGACAAGCTCACGCAAGTCGGGCATGACGAGGCAACTGAGAGCAGTCAATATCGTCCAGCATGAAGATGCCGGACCAAGCACTGCCCAAGATGCAGCGCAGCCGGAGACGATAGAGCTTCCTCCGGCATACACCAACATTCGAAGAGAGCCTTGAGGTATTGGCTATTATTCGACATTCTTTCCTTTCATCGTTGGTATACGAAGTCTTTTCCGTGCGCTTTGTTCTAGTTGTCCATTCAATCGGCTCTTTACCCCGACCGGTGGCAATTATATCCGCCACGTATTTCATGCATCCTCAGTGTACATAGGATCCGTGATCCCAGCGCCATCGGTGATTGACGCTTCTCGCACCTGACTATTGTTTACCTTGTATTGGACTATGACGAGAATGGACGTTCGTCACAAGTACTACTACCTCCATACCACGCCATTCCCCGTCTAAAAAGCACTCACGGACTCGTCTGTTCAGCTGATTATTCATAGTATTACCATAAGTTATGCCGCAACTGAGCTCCATTAGCGTGGCGTCTCCGCCTTTCGATGGGACATGATGCGCCCACGTCCAAATAGTGCCACTGTAGAGTGTCTCAGGTTTGCGGTCCGTCCATGTCGGACCCACTGCGTGCACACTCGATGACAAGCGTAGCAACATAACCAGGGACACAGCCCTTTCATCTGAGAAACAACCCACCCTTTAGCGCAAGGCAGTAAGGCGACCAAGTCGGAACGGCGTACGATTTACTATCAGCGTGTACCTTCGAGCTCCCCGAGGAGGGCGATGCTCGCGTCCGTCGCCGGACTGTCCCCTGTCCGGTACCCACGCCGATCCGTCAGCAGCCTTTCTACCTCGCGCGCGTGTTCCGCGTCTCCCGCGACGACGAACCCGCGCAACACGTTTGTATAGATCCCCAGCAACACGTGTGGTGCACCTCCGTGCGTTGTCTCGAGATGGTCCAGGATGCGCAACGCGACACGGGGGTCGTCGTGCTGCGCGTACCCTCGTGCGACCATGCTCCACTGGACCACCGTCGGTGCGATCCCGAGATCGTTCATGTCGCGCAACACGCGCGACGCCCCGGCAGGATTCCGTCGCGACCACCACGACACAAACGGCGAGAAGTGGGCAGCGTCGAACGTATCGGGGGTCAACTGCAACCGCACCGTATCGTCAGCCTCGGGAACCTGTCCGTCCTGCGCCAGCCCTGGATCCGGTCGCTTGCTCTGTCGGACCAACGATAGCAAGAGGGCATAGAGCCGTTTTGTCTCTGTCTTGGGGGATAACGTGACGATCGCTTCCCAAACGAGCGCGGTGTGATAGGCAGACGGCCACAGCTTCTCGTTCATCGGCTGTGGGGAGACCACCCATCGTCGGACGCGTTCTTCTTGGGCTTGCTTCCCCCGCTTTCCCCTGATGAGCGATAATAGTGTCTTCCGTGGGACGCCGACGAGATGGAAATAGTGAAAGAAAACGAAGAGGAGATGGATCGGCTCCAGCCGCGAGCGGTGGTGGAGCATCTCAGCGAATACCCAGGTTGACGCTGATTTGGATGAATGGCGACACGCAAGAGAGCGAAGAAGCGAGAGTGTCCGAGTGCGGCCGAGTGCCCTGCACGAGGTTAAAAAACTGCCCAGGGCACGAGGAGAGGGTTGACAGCGTGATCTGAGAGCAGTGCGTAGCAAACGAAGGCGTGCCGCCAGGGTTGCAATGTCAGCGGTGTGTTCCACAGGGATTGGCTCGCATTCAAGCCTGGAGAAGTGGGTGTTCGCATCCTGCCTGCTCAAGGAAGGGTACATGGTGAGAATGTAGTCCATTGCCGTCCTTCGATCCGGGGCATGTTTGACGGCGATATCAAGTGTGAAATCAGGTAGATTAATTCCACGCGAGTGGGCCATGGAGATGAGACTGAGCGCAGCCTCGCCCTTGCCAGACAGTGCAGCCGTGTTGATGGAGAGGATGTATGCGTCAGCAAGCAAGCCTGGCGGTGGAACCGTACCCATCTTCGTATAATAATCCCGGGACGCATCCTCTACTTCGAGTAAATACTTCTTCACGACGGACGGCCGAGCATAGCGAGTGAGCGTGGACACGACCTGGATAGCCGCGTCACCATAGCAGTACCCCTTGGATGCAAGCACAAGACCAAAACGATATACAAGTTGGAGGTTGAGGTGATCCATGGACCGAAAGAGCCTCTGCCGAATATCGTAAAACGAATACGGTTTTTCACTACGATCGGGTGCGAGCGACAGCCAAGCCGTGAACGTGTCCAAGCGCTCGCTTGCGGATCCCTTCGGCCGGCGCTCTGTGATCGCATGTAGGGCAGCTTGGAGATAGAGAATGTCGTGTGGGATAGGGATGTGATGAGATAGCATCTCCTTGCGGAGTGACTCTGCTGCCCGGAAGTCGCCCTTCAGAACGAGGGACGCGAGGGTGTCTGAGGAGCTGAGTGGGATGAACGAGTCCGCGTAGGGTGTGGAAACGGATGCGTATTCTGCCGACATAGGCTCGAACACGGAGGCGTCTGGACGTGCGGTAGGATATGGCATCCTCTCTATCTCGAGCGAGGCAGGCGAAGGCGTCTGCAAAGCAATGTTGAGGTGGCTACGGGCCTGACGCCACAGCCGGGATGGAACGAGGTCGGGACGAAGTCTGGTGCGGACTGGCGAAGGCCAAGGAACGTGCACCAGCCATGCTGCCATCAAAGAGCTGAACGGCAAAATTGAGTGGCTGTGCTAAAGATCGGTTAGTGAGTACTGTGGTCGGTAGTTCTCGGAGTGTCAACTTTGTATCCTCTAGGCACCGAGATTCGACCTTGCCAGGAATCGGACTAAATTCAGGTAGCGGGATAAGACATCATGAGTAGAACAAGTGTGTTGAGTAGGGAACATTTCATGCCTTCCGAGCCTGTGATTCGTCTGGCTTTCCCTCTGCTCGTCGATATGATCAGCACGAAAGTGCCACAGCTGGAGGGCCTGGAAAACTTGTTCCACGCAGCGACCGTTCTCGATCCTTGCCGGGAACGAAAAGAAGCTACACTAGCGTACGTATTCACGGACTACCGATCGCAAGGCCAAACAATCGATTGTACGATAATTGATATCACAATACCACCATCAGGATCGTTGGCGTCGTTCGATTGACATCTACGTTGCATTGTCGTGCTGCCGCGGTCGTACGAACATTCGTCCGATGCGAGACTCCGACGACAAGTTGCTCATGAGCCATGCAAGCGAGTCCTTGTGCACCAAGGGTGCAAGGCCGTCCATGACACGAAAAGGAGTTCAGAAGGTGGGTTTATCATCCGTCCCCTTGCAGCTTTACCTGCGATCGACCATTTTGATCGGTTCAACAGGACCGGGCCCTTGTCACCGTAGTTCTAAGCACGCGTTAACATACACGATGGACGTTGTGACCACAGTGATAAACCTTCGAGGACGGGCGATAGCGGTCTTATCATATATCGTATTTAGTCGTTCCTTCCCATACAAAAAAGGGTACCCACAGCCACAATTCTCCTCCCCCCACTTTATGCCAGCTGGCATCACTATCGCGGTCGTCGACTGGCTGACCACAGTCGCACACTATGATGATGATGAATGTACCAACGGTCTGTATTTCCCCTGTTTTGTTGTGAGGTTCTCGTTCTTGTGTGCTTGCATGGCGACACTAGTATTGGCAAGTCTTGGAATTCATGACGTCACCACATAATGCCGATCACGCCAACAATTAATCACATCTCGACCTTTGAGACAAGCGACTGCCCTCGGCGTTGGCCCCACTTGCATCCCGGTCACTATGCGTCCCCGAGGTCACGTCGATTCCATCGAGGGTCGCAGAGATACGGACCACGGACCTGCTCGGTTGCGGCGCCACCACGCGAAAAGGGTGTCGATCATATCTTACCGCCGAACGCCGGGGGACGATCTGTCGGTGTGTGTATATCACCCCGGTGGAGCAGACGGTGGAATCCGTGATATCCAGTCTCTGGAGGCCACAGGGGTGCCTATTCGTTCATCCTCGTGAAATGGCACAGGTGGATTTGTGACATTGTGACACGCGCGCTGTAACAGAAATCACATGCCATTCCACAAAAGTATTTGAACCCTGTCTTGATCCCGTTTCGCGCAAATCCCCGTCACCCCTCCTTTCACTCTCCCCTCATGGCGGCCGCAACGGAACCACAGCCTGGCCCTCAGCACCAGCACAGAGCCCCCGAGGTTACCGTCCTGACCCGCGTCGCCTCCATCCCTCTTATTGCGTCCTCCTTGGACCAGTTACATGCAGCACTTTCGTCAAACGTGCTCACCCGCTCCCCGTACCACGCTGCGCAACTCATCACTCAAACCGCGTACAACTTTTCCCAGCCGTTACAAATCCGCCTCGCGCCCCTTATCATCTCTGCGGACGACTATGCCAACAAGGGACTCGACGTCATTGAGCAAAAGTATCCTTATCCCTTCAAAGTCAAGCCCGAGGAAGTGGCTTCATACGTGCGGCGACGGCGTGACAGCGTCGTATCGTCCGCAAACGAGCGCTTTGATAAGAATGTCAAGTCCCCGGCTGTCGGCGTCGCAGAGGGTATTGATAAGGTATACTGCACGTGATATCAGGCACCGAGATATGCATTGACAGGCCCCTTAGAAATTCGCTCCTATCGTTGATTATTTCGAGAGCGCTGTCAACAGGGTGGGCAGTGAGTCTGGTACAAGCTCGCCAAGCTCCACCTCTTCGGAATGCCAGTATCAATACCAGCGTGCATACGCCATCTCGAAACACCTCAGAGATAATGTCTACGTCTATTCCTCGGAGCATCTCAAGCAGCTTCAGCAGCAAAGCATCCTCGTGTGAGCATACCCGTCTTTCTCACTTGCTATATGCGCTCATCCGCTTTCAGCCAAAAGGCTATTGAGACGGCCAACTCTATTCAGGGGCTTGCTTCAGCATCCCTGGCCGGCGCTCAAACACGCATCCACGCGCTCTCGGATAGCATGCTGCAGGAGCTGCAGAAGCTACAACAGTCTACTGCCGCACTCCCATACACCCTTCAGTCGACTTACCCCGACATCTCCAAAACCATCTCAGACCTACATGACATTGTCACGACCCCCGACATGTCAGTCAGCGACAAGGTCCATCGTGTCGCCGAGGAGGTCAGGGAGGGTGTGAAGCCGATGCTTGACAAGCTCGCACAAAGTATCAGTGACCTCGCCAAGACTATTGGGAGCAAGAAGGAAGAAGTTAGAAACCGAAGTGACAACGGAAACGCGGCGCAGTAATGATGCATGCCTTGGCTACTTTATTCTACAGCACTGTGCCCCTCTGTTAATTTCGTATCCCATAGACTCGAACCTTAGAACGTTTCTCTCTTTTCTTTTTCTCTTTGGGCATCGTGTAGCAACGAGCATGCACTATGTACGCTTTTGTTTCTGTTCGTCGTCCATGTGTCCGCATGTATGCACTACATTGTCTCAAGACAGGACGCTTTGGGTCATGTTTGACTATTAGTACCCAGGTTAAACGTACATCTGACTGCGTCGATCCGTACAGACAGCACTAAGACCCGCGAGTGTCCATCCAATTAATGGCCATGGCTGAACGGTAAAGTCGAGTGACGAAGAGGCCAATGACATCCTCCCAAGACACACATACCGAGAGATACGCATGTGCACTACAGTCACTTGTGTTCTTCCTTTCGAGGCGAGACGAGCTCCGACCACTGAAATGCGTCCAAGCTTGAGATGGAGTTGCGCTTGTCCGCCGTGGTCGCCACAATACGCGGGCTTGCGCTCAGACGCATGCTCGTTCGGCTACTCGAGCGGGATCGAACAGAGAGATCGCGAGAAGAGGACGACGACGCGCGCCTATGACGCATCCGTTGGGTCGGGTCGACGTCGGGGATGTTGGCGATGCGGGCAAAGAGGGAGAGAACTGATCGGCGGCAGGAAGAGAGGAAAACAAAGTATAGACAAGCAGTTCGCGGAGCACACACAGGCAAGAGGGGCAAAGGGGATACTCACTGTCGACGATGGAGACGATACCGCACAGGTTGCCGCTTCCCAGGTTGGTGAGGGAAGGGGAAGAAGAGACAGAAAAGTCATTGTCGGTGACGAAGAGCCGGTGCGAGTTGGCTGCGAGGTGACGTGCGTGGATCAGAGCGTGTGCATCGAGAAAAAATGAAGAGCGGGCGAGCAAACAGACGGACTGGCAAGCAGCTTCTGGATAGTATATGATAACGTGCTGGCCGGGAGGACGACGTATACTGCGAACGCGGCGTCAGGGCTCCGTCGAAGGGGTAAGAGGTACACCCTACCTGGATATTTGTCGGCACCGTCTGTCAGCCCATCAGGCTCCTGTGTCGGTGTCACCATCGACATCAGCGCTGAATGACAGCAGTTTTCGAACCTTGATTTGTGCGATAAATTGATGTACAGGTGTAGAGAGTATTTGATTACTCTGAGACGGCACTACCATCTAGAGTGAAAGGATCAGCATCTGAAAATGGATCGAAGACAGTGTCCGTCATGCCTTGCCGACATCCGTGACGCTAACCGCGCTCAACAATGACCCTGAGTCTTCGTCAATAACGGCGACACTGCTCACACCTTGCTCGCTCATGAGCCGCATCACGTCCAAGACTTGTGCTGTGCTAGTCGTCGCAACGACTGAGGAGTACACGTGAAGGGAGGGGAGGGTTAGTGTGTAAAGCGAGCGCGCAAGGTAAGACTGGAACGCAGGCGTTCGTTCTGCGTAGGAAGAAAACCACGATAGAAGTCCCCTGTCGGACACCATCCCGAGATAGGCATTCGATGGAGAGGGTGAGCGCACAAGAACTAGATGCAAATTCAGTGCTGATGTCTCCCAGTCAACGGCTTTCCTAACCCCTGTGTGTTCCACGGGCGAAAATACCCAATAGGGCCACCACGGTCGCTTCGTAGGGCAAACCCTCAAGAAAGTTCTTCTCTGACAAGTCTATCACGGATCAGTGATCGGGAAGGGAAGGAGCACAAAGATGCTTACTGCTGACTAGATGGACGGGAACGCGACCAGAGCGTGCTGCAGACATGATCTGGTCTGCCCGGGAATTTGCTTTGAGCTCGTGGGGAGGAATCGTATGTCGGGTAGCGGCCAGCGTCAGGAATGCGTTCACATCAGAAAACTAGGTCCCTGTTAGAGAAGGACATCATTTGGGTGATGTAGATCTTGTACGCACATCGAAGAGACCCAGAAAAGGTGAACTCGTTTGGGTGCCATTGGCAGGTAGGGCCTTGACGGCTAGACAGGAAGTATCTTCTTTGAGAAGTAGCTGCGAGAACGTATGAGCAAGGTCGGCAGAGGCCAAGAGTGAAACTTGCATCGCAAGCCTCTTCCACCGTACAGTCCGCGTCCACAGCAACAATACGAGAGTCGATAAGATCTGCATTCGGGGGAGCAGTCAGTGACATGCCGAGCGGGGACCGACGACGACCCACCTCTGGCGTGGACGTGGGCCCATGAGTCCACCCATTTCTCGGCCTCTGGGCCTGCTGGTGCTGATTGGAGCATCGCCGTCCCCAACGGCGACTCGCGACCCGTTGGGCTTCTCGAGTGGGCCACGGAGATGGATGCTCTCCGGCGTGGGGGGATCGCGGTGGGCTGCATGACGAGTGGCGATGGTCAGAGGCGGGAGGGGGACCTGACGGGCGCATGACTTTTAGACAGTCGGTGCGGTCGTCCCTTTGACGTACTCCCAGCCTTTGCCAATGTCCGCTGACCTTCACGACGTACCTCCGTACTTCATCCAGCCGCTCATACCCTCAATAACCGTCGGGAACGTCTCATGCGCACAGGCACTCGGTATGCACAACCCAGCACGCATCATCCTCTCACCATTGATCCAGGCTCCGAGGTCTACGTCGGATGTACCAATGGCGAGCTACTACGATATGCGCTTCAAGCCGACGCGGATTCAACCAAGGTTGGTCGACTTGGCATGGGTCGACCACGCGATGCTACATCACTCCGTTCTTTCAGCGAGAGTCCCACTCTCTGCTATCACGCCAGAGTCTTCCGAATGCAAAACCCATCGATGAACTCGTCTTGATCCCTTACATGTCCCGCGTTCTGATATTGTCTGGTGAGCGGACTTTTGTCTCGCTTGACACCGTCTCAAGGTGCTCCCGAAGATCGCCAACTTCACTTTTACACCTTACCTTCGCTCGACCCAGCACCAAACATCAAGCCCCTTCGTCATGTGGAGGCTTGTGCAGCCGATCAGCACCATCTTGTGCGGCCGACCCCTACGGCGCATGACATGCCGAGCAAGCTGCAGCCTCTCGACTTCTGTGTCATAAAGCGGAACGCTATCGCGCTCTATAGTTTATATGAAGAGCGCCTAGTTTACTCCAGGGTCAGTCCAAGTCCGCTCGTGAGATCGCACTGGTGATAACGCAAGATCGTTCACATAGGAAATTCCATTCCAACCCGGGGCTCAGCTGGCACGGCGTGCGGGGCAATATCTCTGTGTTGCCGACAGCCAGAATTACAATGTCATCGATTTGCACAGTGCTCAAATGTTCCCTGTGCTTCCCGTTAATCAGGCACCGGACGATGCTGTACCCGTCAAGCCTTTCATCGTGTTCGTGGGCGGAAACGAGTTTCTCCTACTCTCGTGGACAGGTGCAAGCACCTTGGGCGTTTTTATCACAGGAGAGGGTGATCCTGTTAGGGGGACTCTGGAGTGGCCGAGTCATCCGCTCTCCATCTGTGCGTGGTGGCACGACTGATACGACGGCCGCAAACTGACCGATACCAAAAGGTCTAGACTACCCGAACATCACGACACTCTTACCCAACGGTACAATCGAGATCCACAGTGTCGAGACCCAAGCAATAATCCAGGTCGTCTCCGCGCCTCCGAATGACGAACCAGACGTAGATCCAAGGGTCGGGCTGATAGCATCGTTGGGCGGATACACAGTGCCGTTCTCTGAACGCCCAGAGAAGATGCGGAAGACGACGCTGAGGTTTGATAGAACATAGCGGAGACCATTTTGGTGTGTCCGTATCATACATCCCTGATGTTGATCTGAATGGCTTTTGTCCACCAAACAAGTCAACTCACGTGACTGTCGCGCTGCTTTGTAGGTATTTAGACGCCTGTGCATTGACGTTGGCGTGTACATAAATGCGGGCCCGCCACACCCCGCCCTACTCTCGTTTCTTCGCTCCTCTTATCCCACACCCCTGGCGATGCTATCATCCACGGACTCATCGCTCTCTTCCTTGTCTGACGAGTTGGATGAATCTCGGACACCAAGTCGTCTTGACTTCTGCATCGAAGACCCGGGTAGCTCGCCAACGCAAAGGATGGATTCGGCTTGCACCTGTGCCCACGATAGCTTCCCGTTCGCATTTATAAATGAAGAAGCCTTCGCAGTCGACGTGCCTCTTGACCATTCCTGTCTCCTAACTGCGGACCCACCACAAGCCGCGGATTCACACACCCACGATAACGCGGACATGTCGCACGCACACCCAGCGCCGTCGACACACACAATGGGCGAGATTGTCATTGAACCCAGGGCCCCAACACCCGTCCGCCCGCTTTCAGTACAACTTCGGGATGACACTCCAGAATCCACCCTACCTCCCCGCGCTGCGATGCAAAGACTTAATTACCCTCACCGAGGGCTCTCCCGCAGTGCCCTTCTACAACAAAAGACCCTTTGGAATTCGCGACATGAAGAGTGGCGATCACGCATGGAGCAGAGGGACACATACAAGCAGGTGGCGTTGGGGGATGATGCATACGCGGGGATCGCTATCCCCCAGCCAATCGCAGAGAACCCACCCCCGTACGCACGCATCCCTCCGTCAGGGTTGGAGCGCGACCTCGCCGACCACCCACACAAGAACCACCCACAGAATGTCCATTCTTCTATCTTTCCCCGGGTAGGGGATATATCAGCATTGAGAGATCCATACGCTGTCAATATCGATCGCTACTTTTTCAGATATCCTTTGTGGACACTTCACAAGACATTGTACATATTCAATGTGCATCAGAGGTCTGCGGTACCTGCACCATCTCCGTCTGTATACGACACGACTGAGCCTCAGTCGTCCATGTCTTTGTCAACGTTGAGTTCGTATACTTCGTCGACCCTTGCGGTTGACGAAGAACGGGACTCCACCGCCGCCACAGACGATAGCTCGGCACCGAGAACCCCATACTCTCTGGAGTCCGAGGCTACCTCGTCTCTTCACAGCCCTCCTTCGTGGAGTCCCTTTCGTGACTGGGAGTTGTCATGGTATGCCAGATGGGAGTTGTTGATTGGTCTCTTCCAGCGCGACCGCGTCAAGTGCGACACCCCTGATGTGCCCTCGGAGTTGGCAGCGCCCCTGGAGTGCAAGACAGCCCCAACCTTCCGGTGCGGCATCGGGGACAAGGATGACGACGACGATGAAGACGACTACGGCACGCTGATCTCGAGCCTGAGCTTCGGTGTAGACTTTGATGAGGAGTGCGAGAGGGCCATGGCGTTTTGTGACAGGGAAGCGAAGTATTCGGAAATGGCCTCGTGATTGGAAGTTTGGGGCGCGTGTATCTTGGGCGGACGGGATTCGACATGTACCGTACACATACTCGTAGTTTATAGTTTATTTACATCTGTATCTAATCGCGACCATTCGATAAGTATGCTCTCCGTGCCGTGTCTAATAGCATCAGCAAGCAGAATCTTGGCGCCACTGGCACGCAGAGGAAACGCCACTAGCCCCATCGAGCACTGAACGTGGGCAGGGCACGAGGGTTGCTACTGGACCTCGCTCGACAACCGTCACTTCATTCCCGCTTGCCACAGGGTCCTAGTGCAGGGCAGTGTCAAACAAGGCAGAACGATCTCAGCCATGCACGGTTGATGTGGCGAACACGGCACACACAAAAAAAGGGGGGGAGGTCGGCGATATGTAGTACGTACGCATGTTCCGGCAAACGCTTGACCCCCGACCGGAAATCGCGATCGAAAATGTGAGTGTTTTCGGACAGCAAGGAAGGAACCGCGCCTGGACGCCATGATCTCCACGTGTTCAGGATTGAATCTGATACAGTCGGCGGGAGTCTTCCAATCGTGCATCGTCTTTCAACGGAGAGCACAGACATTCCTGATGAACAGAAATAGGAAGTAGGGCGGGGGCAACGGGAAGGAAGGTCATGATCGATTCGACATTCAACACGGAAGGAACAAGAGTCGGGCGATACCGCCGCTGGCGTGCTGATATCCGAGATGTTGAAGCGCCTCGAGGAGGTGTGCGCAGCACGTACAGCACTGGATAAGGGATGTGTCAAGGATCTGGATCGCGACGGAGACCCGAGCTCGCCGGAAAGGGGGGTCCGCCGGGGGCGATAAAAGGTTTCAACCGCGGTTCATCTCCGCAGGTCAGGTGCCAATCCCTCCGACTGATAGCGACAAGATGGAGTAGCACGCCGTCGCTTTATTCCCGTTCGCTCCACTGGCAGGATCGAATGTCGCGATAAGCTCCAGTTTTGACCCCACAAGCTGCTAGCGGCCGCTATGGCGATATCGACCCTGTGGACAAGAGGTGAGACACAAGGACGGTGACCTGTGTGGCCGCGAATGCGGTCCGCATACGCACCACGGACACAGATCGGCTTCTGTCGTTGCTGGAGCCTGGAACCCGGAAGCATAGCGCCTGGCCCGGCCTGTCAACATGCCAGGCGCTGTAGCGAATAGACCAGCACAGCTCGCGCAGAATCCCTGGGCTTACTTGCTGGACTTCAAGCCCGACCTGTACATGCGGTGGTGATGTATGGCAATTGTTATCACACCAGTTCATATGTACATACAACCTATTAGCCGCCCCGTAGTAGTTCTGGTCTGCTGGCCCTCGAAGTGGAGGGCATCTTCCATCAAGCATACACCTGCGGTCCGACATGGTGGAACGGGGCCCATCTGAAACCTCTCGCGCTGCCATCAGATGACCCATGTCATGTGAGCCACTACCCCGTCGTACGTGCAAACTCTACGTAGCGTGCCGTGAACGAGGTCTTGGCAAGCCACACCTATCCGCACCGTGGGGCAGCGATCAGCAACACGACAAGCACTGCCAGCACACAGCAGCGCACATAACGATACCACGTCTCGTCGTCCGGAATGTGAGGCAAGTCCGAGGCCTTTGCGTCAATCGGCGCTCTAATTCTCTGTCCGTATATCAACGACAGCCACGTCAGTGCTATAGCCCGGTCACTGGCAGCGGAGCACGGACGCACCTGAGGGAGGATCTTGTGTCTCAGTCGTCGCTTGAGCGTCGTCCCCCGAAGCACATCCCCGAGCGAGCCCGTCTTCAGAAACTTGGAAAAGGCCTTCGAATTGTCATATGCTGCGTCTAGCTGCGTTGTTTCCGCTGCGATCGCGCTCGCCAACGTCGTCCCAGGTGGCAACTGTCATGGCGCGTGAATGACGGTGCGTATACGGATAAACAGAAAAAAAGGAATGTGATCACCCTGCCCAACTTGATCAACTTGTCGATAATCGGTGCAACGGCAGTTTCGTTGGCTCCAACGACACTGCCATCCATTTGGGTATTCGTCCAGTCAGAGAAGACCCCAAGGATTGTGGATGCACTGCCCTCTGCCAACAGCGGCTCCCATGACCTCAACACCTCTCGCATACATCCAGAGTCCCCCAATGTGTGGCCAAGATCCACGCGGTCGAACCGGACGCTCGGCGTTAAGCCGTATGGAGAGTACTGACCGCGCGTAATGTCCTGAGCGAGTGTATACGCGGTTGTGTTGAATACATAAAATGAGACGTCCAGTTCTCGAATCCGCCTCGCAAAATTTTGCAGCTGATCAGTGAGAAAAAAGTACAGGCAGCCGTAGACGTCCTCTGGTTGTGCCCCATGTTCCTGTCCTGTTTTGATGACCTCGTTGAGACTGCAAACACACATGCCGACCAACATCAGTTTAGAGGGCGTCAGTTGACATCATGTTTGCGACGTACTCCCAGGACGTGAGGGGGCTGTCGACGTTGTTCGAGAGCCATGTGCCAAAAGGCGAAAAGAAGGCAGCGTTGGGCGCTGTATAGTGTTCACTGTTGACGCTGAAAGGAAGGACAACCCCAGATCGCCAAAACGCCATAAATCCAAGGCTATGACAAGGTTTCACCCCGGCAAGCGCCCGATTTTTGGCGTGTAGTCGAGCTGGTGTTGCACAGACTCGCTCATACTCGTCCCGTGCTCGTGACGTTGACAGTGCGGGGCCTGCGGTATACAACAGATGGTCTGTTATTTCCCGCGGCACCAGGCAAGTCAGTCTCGCACGAAGACCCAGATTGACGGAGAGGGGCTCTGTCTTGTCAGCGTACTGTTGTAAAATCAATACCAGTGAGGCCAGGATGCGAAGGCGGTACTCCTCTGGCAAGAAGACAGAGTACCAAAAGTGGAGCGCAATGTCGGCTGCAACCGCTTCATTAGGCATGGCACCAAGAATAAGGAGTAAAACAATGTTGTGCGACACAGTGGTCGTCGAAGTGTCATTGAGCAGAACGTGAAGCCGTCCTGCGTAGTCAGGTCCTAATGCGTTGACTGTACGTACGACGTTGCGGAGATCTCCAGATGCTAAGCAAGGCGAGACGTGAGAACCTTTCCGCAGCGGAAAGGGTCCCCGAGGAATAACTTGCCAGCAAAAGCCAACGAGAAATCTCGCGACTTATCCTTCTCGTTGTTTTTGAGGTTAATGACGTCTACTGCAAGCAGGTTAGGCCTACATCACAGCTAATCAACTAGCGAACAGAGTACGGAATCCGAGACGAACGGTGGTGCAGAGATCGGGGTGGTCTCTCCCCGTAAGGGGGACGTTCTCAAAGAGTATTGATTGTCGTCTCGAGAGCTAGTAGCGTCCGGGAAAGAGGGAACACCACAACCTACGCCAGGTCAGCTCTCGATCGTAAGCTGGCAGTGCAGACATACTTCGTTTATGAACGCTCTTATGAGTCCTCTGACATTTCTTCATGACGTTGCCACTAAGCCGCCGAGAGCAAGCATTCCAGTTTGGGCCTCACCTGTGAGCAGTACGACACCAATTTGCACCTTGCACAAGGCAACGTGCCAGGACTCAAACAATTATTTGCACATGGCAATGCCTCGAGAGGTGGGAATGTGAGCGGCATCAGGGTACCCCCAATTGCATCGCCAAGGGCCTCACAATCAGATGCTGAGAGTAAACCTAGCGGATCGTTTGATTTGATTAGGGAAGCGAACATATGCTCCTCAGACGAGGAGAGTGTGACAGAGTTAGCAGTCATGAGTGCTGTGAGCGACAGTTCTAGCTCGTACAGGATAGATTAGCTAGATATCATGGCAATACATTGACATGACTCACAAACTCACACCGTCATGATCCTCGACCTCTTCTTGAGGAATAAAACGTGTTTTCCCTGTGAAAGAATCAGCCAACACGAGGCATTGGAATTCAGGTCGTACATAAGAATGGAAGCATTCTACCCAATAACGGTCATCAAGAGATTGCAGCTTGCGGCACTCAATATAAATCGCGGGAACAACACGGAGGTACTTCGGGTACTGTGTACGATAGGAGAATGCCCTCCTGGACTTTACCAGTCTACACCTTTTTATGACCGAGTTCAACGAAACGTTCCGTCCATGTTAAATTGATCAGTTGCGTCTGTGATCGAGGTCAAGCACGGATTCCCCAAACCCGAAGGCCAAACGCACGTAACGATACCACATTTCATTATCAGCGAAATCAGGAAGAGCGTCTGGTTTTGCACCGACAGCAGTTTTCAGACGCTACCGGGATTCAGTGCTCAGTCTGCCACGGCATTCAAAGATTCCACAGCACGCACATGTGGAACAATTTTGTGGGATGATTTTAGCTGGAGTTTCGCGTGGGCACCACCGTAATCCCTCCAGAACTTGGCAAACGCAATAGATGTATCATGTAAGGCATTGATACTCTTCAATGCAAGAAAAGTAGTAATCATTGGGTCCCCATCCGGCCGAATCTTGGAAGAGTCACTAACAATGGTTCTGATAGGGTAGAGAACGCGACGACGTACCCGGTTACTGTCCGCGAGCAATTTCAAAGCGTTCCGAACCGCAGACGGTCCGGCGTCCGCGGCACGGCCACTCCCCTCAAGTGCCGCCCAATTCATGAAGTACCCAATGAGAGCGGCATGGTTGGTTTTTGCAAGAAGTGGCCCCCAAGCATCCACCACAGCTCGTATACCAACGTAGTTCGGATCCATGATGTTTGACACGTCAATGCGGTTGAATCTGGATGCGGATGCGACACCATACTTGGCGAACTCGCCGTGGGCGATACCTTGTGCCAGGGCGCAGGCTTCGGAGTTGAAAACACGAAACGAGATGCGATGTTGACGAATGCGTCGGGCAAACGCTCGCAGCTGATCGGACAAGAAAAAGTAAAGGCATCCATACACATCTTCGGGTTGAGCTCCGTGTGCCTTTCCAGCACTGAAGACCTTATCCACGCTAACGATGTGTCATTTCTCATTTTCCATTGAACGGAGCTGATACTCACTCCCAGGACTCAAGGGGGTCTGCGTAATCGGTTTGCAGCCACACACCATTGGAGAATAGGGAAGGATTGGGCACATTGCAATGAGCGTTGAGCGCTCCGAAAGGAAGTACGACACCGAATCGCCGGTACTCTAGGAACGCAAGCCGATGCGAGGGTTTTAACCCCATATACATTCGATCTCGAAAGTCGGCACGAGAGGGTGCTTTCCGCACGCGCCCATATTCGGTTTGTGCTTGGTCAACAGATATTGAAGGCCCAGCATTCTGCATTAGAAGTCTCCGGACCTCAGGGGTGACTTGACAGATTAATGTAGAATGAGACCCTAGAGGGACGACGGTTGGACCAGCGGACTCGCCCTCCTTCAGAAAGGTAGACACCATGGACAGAATGCGGAGGCGGTATTCCATAGGCATAAAGACAGAGTACCAGAAGTGAAGAGCTATATCGGCGGCGGTCACTTCGTCTGGTATTGTTCCCAAGATCAGTAGTAACGCAATGTTGCGGGACACAACATGGGGGTTAAGATCATTGAGTAAGATGTTCAATTGCCCAGAGAAATCTGAGCCAAGGGCATTAACCGTCACGACAATATTTCGAAGATCACCCGAAGCTGGAAGACGGTGGTCAAGAGCAGTATCAACACTCACAGGCTACTCACCAGCATACGCAAGCGACAGATCTGTGTTTAGATTCTTTTCGTTGTTTGGTAAGTTGACAATATCCATAGCCGGAACATTGCCCCAACTGTTGAGAAGCGTCAGTGTTGTGATTCCAACAGAGGTGGAAATATCGCGGACAGCGATACACCAAGAGACAATCTGTCTTGAAATCGGTTCACAAATTCTTCCATTGGCGACGCGTTTGATCTGTCGATGAAATTGGGCTCGCGACGTTCAGTAATCCAGCCGGGCCGCCAGTCACTCGACCGGATAGGATCCTTGCAGTCTGTGCCCAGCTCAGGATTGTGTCGTCCCATCAGCAGATTGACACTGACCAGACTTATGGGTTGCCCAGTGAGCCTTTTGGCATTCCTGCGAACGCTGAGTCAACATCCGGTGGAGCCAAGCAACGATCCCATACCTTGGAGCAGTAGGACACTAGCTTACAGGAACCACAAGCTAGCTTGCCAGGCTGCTCGCAAGCGGCGTATTTCTCTACATTGACATTGGCACAGGGAAGTACGTCCGGTGGTGAAAATTTGGGATCTCTGTTCGCAACGCTGTGGAGGGCTTCCTCCCAGCCTCCCGTAAGCGCTGAGTAGAGCACTTGGAGGAACGATGGGCCAGAGTCACCCTGCGGAGGGATAACGCGAATTTCAGAGCTCATCTAGGACAGAGACGGGGTCAAAAGGGAGACAAAGATCAGGCGAGCACGTCTGTCCTAGATATCTGCGCCTCGCCCACAGCATGTGGTACGGCGTTCTCGTCCCAGGGGCCAAGAATACGTAGGATCAACCCCACCCCATTTGGCCTTCTCGGCGCCCCAAAGGAAAGGTGTACAATCAGGAAACAAGGTCCAGCAAGAATGACCGTGTGAACCATCCTTGACTCTCAATCTCGTCCGTCTCTCTGGCGAAATGGTCACGGCCGCGGTTGGAAGCGAAACGCTCGGGCTCGCCGTCCCACCGTTCACACAGCATGCTACCTCTGTCTCTCTTCCAACCTGGAGCGACAACATCGGTTATGAAGAGGGCGAGAAGCGCGTCGTGGACCAGATGGTCTCGGGATACCCACGATTCTTCATACACCTAAGTATCCAAAAGGTACGTGGACGCCAAGGATTGCTTGGGCCCGACCTCATTTCGCTCAGCTCGCCAGCATCTGCCAGCAAAAATTCGGGGTGAACGGGGAGGTGTGTCTGCTTTGCCCCTCCAAAAAAGTTGCGGACCAGTGCCGGTCGTTCATACTTGATCGAGCTGCACTTGCAGGCGCCCCGGCACATGTGAGGCTTGCCCAGTATGTCATTTGTCCCGAAGACTCTTCTACGCAGACACGTCCATGTCCCGAGTTGCACATCGCACTCTTTCCCCCAGACATTTTTCCCATCGCAAAACAATTTTGGCAGCACACCGGCCTTGGCATCTCCTCTCGGTTTGCCGAACACTGTCTTTCTCTTCTTCCCGGCCAAGACAGGCTGAGCCTACACTCAGCTATATCCCCTCCTGGCTTGCCGAGTCCCCCTCGGTCACCTTTTAGAGCTTCCAACAGGCACTATTCTGTCAAAAGTTCGGCAGCTTGGGTAACGACGGGGGGAATCAGCAAGCTGCCAACTACTGTCACTTCTCTGGACGTGTTAAGCAAGGATCAGAACACATATCTCGAAGAGCGATACGGGCGTAATCTCCCCCTGAGTGCAGCCGCATTCGCAAAGCGGGCTCTCCGAAGACGTATAGCGGGTGTCCTTGTAAGAGACAACCTACAGGATTGCCCCCAGGGACCTTGCGCTGGTATGCAGGATGCCGAGATCGGATCGAGCAGCAGAGGTGTTCAGGATGTCAGCGAGGATGATGTGTTTCTTTACCCCACAGGGATGGCCGCGATCTGGAGCGCGCATCAGCTCTGCCTCCGATCCCGACCGTTAGCCAAAAGCGTTTGTTTCGGGTAAGTTTGTTCTTTTCTGCGAGTCTAGTAGCCAAAGTTCTCGTCCATAGCTTTCCGTACACAGACACACTCAAGACCATTCAGAAATGGGGTCCAGGGGCGCATTTCTTTGGCCGTGGACTTGACTCGGACATCGATGCCCTGGAAAGCCTCCTCGTCGAAGAATCTAGTAGAGATCCATCGAAACCTCCGATTCTTTCGCTCTTCACCGAGTTTCCATCAAACCCACTTCTACGTTCAGCGGATATCCCCCGCCTTAGAGCCTTGGCAGATAAATACGATTTTTTGCTGGTCATTGATGATACCATTGGGAACTTTGTCAACGTCGAGGTCCTACCATACGCAGATATCGTTGTCACGAGTCTCTCCAAGATATTCAGTGGCGGGGCGAATGCCATGGGTGGGAGGTACGTTGATTCTTAGCGCTTCGATATGATTTTGAACTCATCGCTGCACCAGCCTTGTCCTCAACCCAAAAGGACGACACTATGCAGCCTTAAAGAGTCAGATGGCTGCCTACGAAGACACGTACTTTGACGAGGATGCTCTATTCATGGAACGCAATTCACGTGACTTTGCTCGTCGTGTTCGAGTTATAGATGAAAACGCTCAGGCCATCTGTGCATTCCTACGCTCACGTTCCGCCACGGGGGGCATACCGTCTGCCGTCATAAAGGAGGTCTTCTATCCAAAGTATACGACTCCTGTCAACTACCTGCGATGTAAGCTCCTCGAGGGTGGCTATGGTGGGCTGTTCTCCCTTACCTTCAAATCCTTGGCTGCATCGAGAGCCTTTTTCGATGCACTACCCTGTCACAAAGGACCTGGTCTCGGCACAAACTTCACCCTAGTTTGCCCCTATACGATTCTCGCTCACTACACTGAAATGGAGTGGGCAGCAGAGCACGGGGTTGAGGAGGGACTAGTACGGGTCAGCGTGGGTATGGAGGACAGGGATGTGCTTCTACGCTCCTTTGACATAGCCTTGGAGGCTGCAGAGTCTG
>JBBPMG010000128.1:24818-47259 GCA_038090195.1 Boletellus deceptivus
ATTACACTGAAATGGAGTGGGCAGCAGAGCACGGGGTTGAGGAGGGACTAGTACGGGTCAGCGTGGGTATGGAGGACAGGGATGTGCTTCTACGCTCCTTTGACATAGCCTTGGAGGCTGCAGAGTCTGCAGAGTAGGATGCTTCCTCCTAGAGTGCCCGACCTCGCGAAAAGGTGCCCATGGTAGATTTGTACCACTTTCTGTGCTTAAAACGTTGGATGAACGTACGCTGATCTCTGTGCAGCATTATGTGACTATGTATACATGCAGGATTCAACTCCTCTGGAATGATCTCCATCTCCAACGTGCGCGCTGCCTGCCCACCGCACGCGTTGCCAACATCCTTCGATGATGATGATAAGGATCTTTCGAGTTCGACTTAGTCTAGGTTCAGAAATCGCCATCATGGACCACATAACCCCCTTGAGCCTATGTTCACTCCAACGCTTTGTCCCGTGATTGAAGATCAAGCTGCAAATTTCACGAGCTGAATCGACGGACACTGCAGCAGCAGCTGACCTTGTTGCGGCGGTGGGAAGTACCGAAGGGCGTACGATTCGACAGTGTCGATCCCACTCGAGTGCTCGTACCGACATCTGACTAGATAGGTCGCCCGGTCCATGTAGATCTCGCCGGATATCGTCCGAGCCTCTGGCGGCCAACCCCATGTCCGTCAGTAGGATCAGATCGGAGACGACATCAACTCCGTTCACAACGCAAAGGATACCTTCCTTGGACACACCCCGGACCCCGCCAATGCAGGACATGGCGGACTAAGCTATACATTGTTCTGTTTTCGGGGATGTGAAAAGACGGTGGGCGTACTAGACATCTTACACCTCTTCGCTGGTTTGGACATCGGTCTTCAAGGGAACTTGACTGTCCCGAAGCAGCTCATGCATATTTTCCTCTGAGGGGCACTTCTATAGTATTCATCAGACCAAGCACCAACAGACCCAGACCACTCTGATAAGCGATGTTTCTTTAGTTGAAAATGCCAGCACCCCACTTCACATTCTATCAGTCTACAGCTCATCGTGCGGATGCGATGATTCGTTCGACGGCGAATCACCCTCCGTTCGAGGTTGCGCACTGCTCCCAGCCAGCACGTTTGAATCGGCCGTCGCCACGCTCGCGTGGATCTTGCCCTCAGCGGCGAGTCGGCGTGCAAACTGAGCAATCTCGCTGTCGTACTCTTCCCATTCAGGAATTTGACGCGCCCGCGACAGCTTTGGCTCTTTCTGTACTCAGATGGATTTGTTAGAGCGAAGTGATGAGGGTAGCTTTTCCAGAGGACGAACCGTGAGCGGGTTTTGACACAGATCAATCGTCTTGGCGCGATGAAGTCTATCCTTGCTACCTACAACCGAAAATGTCAGTATCGCGTAGAAAACACCAGTCAAGGTACCATCATACACCAAGTCTCGCACTGAACGACCATCGTCAGTATCCTGCACTCGTACACATGGGAATCTACTTGCCCACAGCCAGTCTTCGTGCAGGGAATACTATGGGGCTTCAGCACTTTCCGTTTCGCAAAAGGTCTGACTTACAATCGGGACTTGGGCCTGCAAATTGTTGGGGAGGTCTTGATTGATAACATCAACCAGCTTTTCCATAACTAGGGTCGGGAAACGAACCTTGGTCCAGGTTTGCCAGTGAATTAGGATCCTGGGACAACATTTGGTATGATCCTCGGAGAAGATCCTACGGCGACGGTAAGTGGATGAACCTCAGTGCCGTTGTCGTATACTTACTCCAGCAGCCATCTACATTCAATGATCAGAGAATGTGAGTGTAACGTCATAACAAGAAAGCGCACCTGACGGAAGCGGACGAGATCCACCACATATAGGGCGCTTAGAGACAGGTTATAAGGGCAAGAAAGCGGACCATGATTGAACGCAGACCTGATGTGGTATGGCCTACCGTTCAAGAAATCATGCCAATAGCCCGTCTTCCAAAAGCGGAACCCTTCCATATCGTGATTATCGTCTCCCATTGGCGTATAGCCGTAAGGTGCGCCATGAAGGTCCAGGTCGACTAGTTCCTGAAGGTCTGCTCGCACTATCTGATCAGCATCGACAAATATCACTTTTTTGAGGTCCATCGGGAAAAGAACGTCAAGGAAGAGAATCTTGTATGCCCATATGATGCGCTGCTTTTCTCTTTGTGCCCTCAGCCACGATGGCCACTTGTAGGTCACCAACTCGTACTGGAAACCATATTCTTCCGCCATGTGCGGTATGAATTCCTATAGAGATGTTAACACACCCGTAGGAACACCGTCGATAAACGCACAAGGAAGGACGGAGAAAGGAAGTTCTCGATGAACCAAAACTTGACACTGCTGTTGGTATTACGCAACACACTCAGGATCATTATCGAGGCAAACCGCTGCAGCAAGACTTATGAGAGCGCCGTCTCTGTGGTCTAAACGAATCCTACCTCATATAACAGCCCCGACGCCACAGTGAATATATTGATGTCGGCTTGATCATTGGTGTGTTTCAGCGAAGCCTTGTCGTCCGCCTTTGGCTTCAAAAATGAAGACACTCTGGAGCGGGAAATTAGACCACTGATAGACGCCAAACCAGTAGCATATACTTGGACACCCAGTTCTCCACTATACTGCCCTCCGATGCAGTTTGCAGTCCATCCAGGACGTCCTGCTTCTCCATACCAGATTTTCGAGCCAGTCGAGGATACAATGTAAGCCCATCAAAATTCATCACCGTCAGTTCGTCACCGGCGTCGGCTACCGAAGGGCTATCCCAACCCTCGCTTCCGACACTCTCTAGCTCGTAGATGTCTCTCCCTCGGCCTTTCCTGATCTCGAGTCTGAAAGTGCCCGGCCGCGCCTTGAATTGCAAGTATCCCAAGTTTGCAACGACCTGTGTGTCATCAACAACGGACCCGTCCTTTGTGCTGAGGAGTTGAAGTTGGACACCTCTGGGTGGGTTGGTCGTCCTGAACTCGCGTGCGTGTCCTTCCACGACGAGGTAGTCCAGCGCAAAAAGCGCCTGAATACCTTGAGCCTGGTCTTCCGCAGCAAGCTTGCCGAGTTGAATATTGTCAAGATCGTAGAGGGCTTCACGGGGACGAACGAGCCAGGAGGGTGGAACATCCATGCCCAAGGTATAGATTGGTTCCAAGGGAAGTCCGTTAAAGGTAACTTGAGCGGGAATTTCTTGTCTACAGAGCAATCAAGAACGAAAAGTTGACCATAAGAGAAGACTTTTACCCGTTAGCGTCGTAGCTAAGACGCGGGATGACATTGTAAAGGTAAAATCTCTTGAGTGGTATCTGTATTTCCCAAGACATTCAAAATACGCTTGGTACCAAAACAACATCATTGTACCTCAGTGTGTTGAGTAGGATTGAAGTGGAGTTCAACATAGACATCAGGGAAGAATTCGGAGGAGCGCTTGAGAATCCTCAGTATTGAGTAGTAGCACTGTTTGGGATCTTACTTCCAAGATCGCAGACCACCGCTGGGCTGCTTCGCTCAAAGGATCCACCAACACAGCTATGTGAGTCTGAGCACTGGAGGGATCACCAATTGCGATTTTGCTATAACCAACATCATCAGCAAAAGAAGCAAGATCTCAAACCCGGCGGAGTAGATGACCTATAGCTGCTCGAAAGTAATCGATAATTTCGCGTGCGTGGTTTAGGCGCCGAATCAAAAAGGCCCACTTCGGAAGGGTCAGGCTGCTGATCGGCATATATAATGGAAGATGCCATTGAAATCAAGTCCGCGCGTTTGAATCTGCTTATACGTATGTCCGTCAGCATGTTCTGCAGCTGACGGAACGTCATCCTTACGCATCAATGGCATTATCTCCACCAACGATCTCATTGATCGCACCGGCCACTCGACCAACACGCTGTTTGATTTCGAAGTCCTCCAGCATCCCGAAGTCCTCGGCAACGAATTCGGAATGTATGTCAAAGGGCCCAACAAGCTGAAACTCTAAGTAAGGTCCAACCCGTGAGGCCATGACTGACAGACATACTCGTCCATTGACCAAAAGGGCTCTCTGCCCAGGTTCAAGTCCGAGTTGCCGAGTGACCAGGTGGCTAGTTTGTAACAGGTGCACGATGTCTTCGGGAGCTGTCTTCACTCCGATCAGATCCTGCAAGGTGGTTGCATGGTATTCCTCTGATTCGCCGGACAGCGCCTCCAATAGACGGGAAGGGTGTATATCACTGAGGTATCTTGCGTGTAAAAGAGCAGAAATCAACCTCGAAGCATTCCCGAACGTTTTCCCCTCGGAATTGGGAATGAAGGTTACCCGAGCTCTGACAGTGTGTGCCTACGCCAGCAATACGACGATGAACATCATCCACAACGACGCGACGGATTATAAATACCATGTATCCAAGAGCCTCTTTTACCAGCTCCAGGCCCTCACGAGAATCAAAGTCTGCGATGACATACACCGTCACTGCGAGATCATCAATCTGACCTGGTTATTGTAAACTGGTAAGTAGCGAGACAAACTAGAAGATGCACGCACTTGGCATAACAAAGGAGCCGTCTGTCGGCTGGAAACCTGCCTGCGAGAACACTTCAGGCAGGTTGAATATGTTTAAACTGTTCCCAGTAAGACGACCAGGCAGGCCATTGGCAATGATATACGGATTCCGACGGGGGAGAGTTGAAGGGAGATCATAAAAAAACGTTGACATCAATGAAATGTCGTTATCTGTGATCTCGCCGGTGTATACCTCGAACCATGTCAGTGATAGCACAAAATCGGTTTACGTTGGACATACCATTTCCTGAAGGATCTGCAACTGCGTTGTAACTTCACTAGCTATTTGTTGAAGTATGTTCTGTACGTCCGAGCCTCAATCGAACGCCCTGGAATGAACATGATCTAGCACTCACATCATTGATGGAGAAATATCTCCCATTGACAAAAGCATGGCCCCTCCCAGTGACAGATGGAATACCTACACCTAGTCTTCGACCGTATTTTCGTGACTGAGCAATGACATCCGCTCCTGTTGCCTTGTCGATGACGGGGACGCTTCCTTGTGCAACCGCAACGAAATCGTCTTCAGCCCCCAACAGATGGAATGTTTCCTGCACCGTCTGCCACGATAAACCCGACAGTTTACGCTCCGTATGAACACGGGAGATCTTGGACATGTTAATAGGGCACAAGTGGCGTGTGCGGTCAACGCACCCCTTGAATGAACGCAATCATCCGATCACGTCCGTACTCGTGGTAAAAATAATACACAAGACGGGCCATCTTGAGACCTAGGGAAAAGTAAGCACCGAGTTATCTAGAATGTATTTGACCTCACCGTCACCCTCGCCCTCAGGGACAAGGCCCCATCTGACTGGGAATCCTCGGGCTACAAAGTGTTCAGACAAGCTGCTAAGAAGGGACAGAGCTCGTGTCTGTGATAAGTCAAGGACAAAAATTACATTGACTAAATTTTGCCGAATCCTAAGCATGGGTGAAAACAGAGACATCATATGGACACGGAGAAGCTGTGAGTCATCGTGCCCTAAGTTAGAAGTACGGATTGACCAGAAAAGAAATATAACACGGACAGCTTGCAAAGATGGACTGGATTGGGCATAGCGCGTATCGGCAGTTAAATCATTCCAATATAATACGACTCCTCCACCTTCTTGTCTGTCACTTGCGTCAACAAGTCCTCCAAGGTACTCAGAAATCTTGGGAGAGAGTGTGAATGTTTTCTTTTCTTCAAGAGCACCATCGGCTTCGTCCACCTGCGCTTTGACGGCGAAATTCTTTGCAGAACCACGTGCTGATGTCATCTTCGACGGGGAACCAGATTGCTGGGATGTAGAATGGGCTGGATGCAGAAGAAGCTCGATCGCCTGGTCCGGTGTCAAGCCCAAGTCGACAAGAGACCTCACAAGAGCTCGTTCGCGTTTTAGAGTGCGCAAGAGCCTGAGCCCAAAATTTTAGTCGCCAAGGTCGACACCGTACAATGAAATCCTCACCCGAAGATGCTCGCCGAGCTCCCCTCATTCTCGCTAAGGAGCCGTCCGTTGACCCAAGCCGTATTCACACCTTGTGGTGCCTTCGCCCAGTTATCATAGACTTCATCCATCACATAATCAGACACTTTCACTTTGCGAGCGAGGGGCACCGCGTAAAGCGGAAATGAATTCGTCAGTGTTCGAAAAAGCTGCACGTCGGAAAACGGTAAAACGAGGTGATTATCCCAACAACGGTGGGCGTGTAATGAGCCTGCACGAGGCTTATCGGAGAAGGACGTTATGAACTGGATTGCTTTTACACCGAGGTCTGCGAAACAAGCATGAAACCACCCTCTCGGTCGATTAGAAAACGGGAACAAACCTGCAATTTCTTCGGACGTCAGCGGTTCTCCTTTCACTGCCCTCATTTCAGCCTCCTCATCAATGTACGATAGAGAGTCGAAGATGCAGGTGAGAACCTTTTCATCGCTGTGTTGATCTCTATTATCAACAGGTTCATGAGAACCCTGGGTGTTCGAGTGCCCCTGATGTTGGTTTCTATCGTCAAGAACAAGGTAGTCCATCTTTTTGAGATCGAGAGAAACACCGTATCCAGAAAGGTAGCTTGTCAGTTCACTTTTCCCAGATTCAACAGTTCCTTGGGCCCAGCGAAGAACATATTCTACCTTGGGCTCCATGCTGAGAAGTGCATCATGCAAGGCATGAAACGATGGTGCGGTAGGGTCCGCAAAGTGGATGGCCGTGTATCGTGGCAATTCCAGAGATGAAGGATTCCGATGAATATGGTCAAAAGGAAGACGCTTCGGCTGTGCAGCAACAATACCATCATCTTGGGCGTTGGCAAGACGGAAAAGCGTCTCTACGTCACAAGCAATTCGGCCATACCAATCGACCCACGAGGCGCATTCAGGACTGCGGAGCCTGTGCCTCTCTGACACATTCGCAACGTGACGGTCATAGTATTCTGCAGACGCAGCCAAGCGAGGCATTACAGCATGGAGTGCGAGGCGAACGCGAGCAGAATTGAGGGCAGCCGACTGCATATGATTGGTCGCGATAGTAAAGACGGCATCGTGTGCCTGCTGGGGCGAAAATGGGCGTTCTGTGAGATTGAATACGGAGAGGAGAGGGAAGAATGCCAAAGGGTCCTCCGTTGCGACAGTTTCCCTGGAGGGCGAGTGAGCAAAGGTAGGTAAGCAAGACCAAGAACTCACAGTGCTTCGAGTAGTGGGTCGCTGGCCGAGAAGGACGAACGGAGCGAAACAGTGACAGGCGGAGTTGCTCCAAGTGCACCAAATGCACTCAGGACGATGCCTACAAGGGCAAACAGCGTGCGCGGAAGCACCATACCAGCAGCACCCTAGTAGACTCGTCGCGTCAACAGGACAGACACGTCTGTGTCACGTGAATGTCCTCTCGGCAGATGCCGTGACTCCGCTCGTCTGCTTGGGAGACCGCTGCGTCGGGTTTCATTCCACCCACCCATGACAGTCCGAAAGCTGCGATGCTCAGTACGCACAAGGCGTGTCCTGTACGCGTCTTTTATTCTGAGCGGGAAGGTCTGAGTGTCACCGTCGTCCTTGATCGTCTCCAGGTGGGACCAGTCCTAAGGACTGAGCGACGTACCAGCAATGCAGTTGCCAGTTACGCAATGGTCAACTTTGAAAGCGTTGCGATGATTGGGTGGGTGCTTCCTGGCCACTACTCGATTCAGCGCTCTCTATCGCGGAAATTGTGTTCTCGGACGCACAACGTGGTCTGCAGTTTATGCTCTGCGCGGATGCGCAGCTTAGCTGTAACGGGGGCCTTCGACTGTTAACCTAGCGGAACGGACAGTGCCTTTGGTATTCCTGTTACCTGGGCACAGTGCGGCTACACTGCTTGCAGTTGTTGGACAAGTCCCAGCTGTTGTGACCTGGGTGATTCGCTTCGGCAGCACGCTTGTCACCAGTGTTTTGATGCGTATGCAGTATTCGCTTGCATCTTGCCGCTGGCCCCTGACTCCGTTGTCTTTTCTGCTCGTTGGCCGGCGACACGATAGTGGTCTCACTCGTTGAGACAACCATCGCATTCCGTATGAGGAGACGAGTTGAATCGTCATCCGTCAGGACCGCCTATCCTTGAGTTCACTCCGTGGCTCGTGGCCCATACTGGCCTCGAAATTCGATTCAGACTACTCTCGGACTGTCATGGCATTTTTGTAGTGTCCTCTTCGCGAGGAACCCGAGGATTCTCTGCTGTTGCAGATCTGGTCATGATATGGCATTATGATATCATTTCCAGGCCTACAACTGTTGAGCCCCCTCGGCAAACTGATGTTTTTTGTGCAAGTGTTTACTTGTGACTCCTTCCCTGTCTCGCTCGTATGTACGTAGTTAACCTGCTGCCTCGTCTTTTCCCTTGTTGAAACCGGCTCGATAGAAGCCGGATGGCGACATGTTCATTTCAGACAGGTGCCACGTATGCAGCAAGTAGATTATCGTGAGGACAGGTTCTGAACCCACCGTCGCCCCTTGCAGGAAGGTGACGAGATTGGACTATTGTAATTGGGGGCAGCCAACGCACTCTATCACAGCTTCCCTTCGCTGCCGAATCTCGACGTATTGCTGCCTCGTGTGAGTGCATGCTTGATCGAAGCGCATGTGTACGTGCAGCTGCAAGTTCTGGAAGCATGCTTTTTCCGTCTGTGGTTTCATTCAGAAGGTAAGGAATATGACCATTCACAGGCACTGTTCGCCAAATGATTCCCCTATCCTAGCACGTCCCCCAAAGGCGGAGAGTCCATTGATTATCGTTCCTCGCCGATGATTACTGTCGTTCGTGTGAGAGCTGCCAAGTCCGAACGTGGAGTTATCGGCCACTATCTAAAAGCTGCCCTCTGCCAAACAAGGCGTCTCCAAGAAGGCATGCGACGACTAGGTGTGATCCTCTATCAAGGCGCAAATATCAAGCGGACTTGTGCACGTTCCGGGCTGCTCTGCGCTCGGTTTGGGACGGACGGGTGGAAAGCGGTGTGACTGACCCAGCATTCAACCATGCATCCATATGTGCCGCTGTTTCATTCTGTGTTCCATGTTTCAGATTGCTCGCGCCGGACGCTGAGCGCTAGGCGTGTGAGCACGCTGATCGAAGCAAGGATCGAGTGCGCGTCGAACAATTATACATACCAGCTGCAGGGCACAGCAACCCGCATCATGCGGTTGGTAAGGGGACAAGAAACGTGCTGGATGAACATCAGCTTGGCGAGCGAGCGTGTTCGCACTTCGCTGTGAGGATTTTTTTTGTCGGGTAGGAGGCGACGGATACGGACATGCTTGTTGCAGATCCATGCACGTTCCACGAGCAGCTGCTTCGGATGGTGGTGTTGCTAGCGCACAGCCAGTGGGCGAGGTCTGCATGTGGCCCGACGGCCACCGTCAATGGTAGTCTAGCGTGGTCTGAAGCGGTGTGGGGTCACGCTCTGTCGTCAGTGCAGACCCGCTTGGGCCTGCCGCAGGCTTGGGAGGAACCGATCAGGGAGGGAGGAGCGACAGCTTGGGTGATTCCCGGGGACGACCCCGGACGCAAATGAGATACATGCGCTGTGCGCACGATGGGTCGTCCGAGGGAGGAAACCTTAATCTGTCGAGATATGATACGGCTATCCGAGGGGATGGCAGGGAGGGGTACGTCAAGCACAGCGTGTCCCGTTTTCTGCACGAGCGGGAAGCGGCCGGTCCCGCGAACTGCGGTGGTCGAAGGAGGGCCGGCGAACAAAGATGCTGCGGAGGAGGCACGGACATGAGGGAGGGAAGATCGAGCTCCTGTCGGCATTGATCGCATGGAGACACGGACAGGGCACATTTTTAGAGTTCAGCCCAGATTCAGACCCCGACGGTCATGGGATCCCCCTTACGGCACCCTCTTGCGCCTAAGCGGGCTGTGCCGTCGTCGGAGAACAAAAAGTGCTCCAAAGCCGGCTGACACCTGATCAGACAAAATCGACCTGCCAATCCCACCCTCGATATCCTCGTTTTTTTATTCTCGCCCTCCCCAGCGCCCCCACTCCCCTCCCCCGTCCCCCGCAGCGTCCCCCGCCCGTCCATGCTGCTCGCACACAAGCCCGTCCCCCTCTCCATGTCCCCCTCCACGTCCCACCGCCGCCATCCCTCCGCCCCCCCGGCCGTCGTCGTGCAGCCCACCAAGGTCCCCGGCATTCTCTCCATATCGAAGCCTCTCCGTGCAGACTCGCCCCGCCAGCATCATCCACAGTGCCATACACGTCATCCCCACCGCTCGCCAAAGCTCAAACATGCACAGCCTCACGCCCGGTCCACTCCCGCCCAAGGCGAGTCCGGAAAGCCTGCACACGAGAAGCCGTCCTCCGACGTCACTCTTCCCCCTCTGGCTGAGAAGCCATCCGCACATCCGGCCACGCCCCTCCCGGACAGGTCTCCGCGTGGCCGACAGACTAGGGCTCCGAAAGATAAGGGTGCGACAAGGTAGATCTCGTCACACCTCCACATCCTTTCCTGTCTCATTCCCCTCTCCCTCACTCCGCCAGGAGCTCTTCCTCTCATGGACATTCACGACGCAACAACGTTCGCCAGCCTTCGCCGCCTATTCATTCCTCGCAGGTAGAGGGCCCCGCATTACCTCCAGCCCAGTCTTTTGCCCATCGCAACAGCAACCCTGCGGCCAACTCTTTTGATCCATTCATTGTCAGCTCCGATTCCGATTCCGACAGCGCTCGTCCGTCATTCCCCTCCAGTGGCCCCACTAAACTGCCACCGTCCCTCGCCTCGCCCCCTTTCGTCAAGCCTTCCCGCCGTCGAAACCATCCCACGCAAACTCCCGCAACGCCGTCCCCCGCTCCCCGTCCCGTCCCTGTTCCGAGAGGCAAACCCGTCCACAGGACCAACCTTTCCAAATCAGCACCCACGCCACACGTGCTGCCACGTGTCAACCAGAGGCGAGCATCGGCGGGTTATACGCTGGATTTCCCTGTCTGTGATGACACCACCGACGTCGAGGACAGTTCTTCCCCCTCCACTCCGACGCGCGAGCTGCCTGCCGACTCCTCATGGTACCACATGTCTTTTGACGGTCCCCGCACGGCCTCTCTGTCTTCTCTGCACAGTTTCTCGTTTGCTCATCCTGCGGACTCGACTCCGTCCCGCATGCGTCATCACCGCACTCCAAGCGAGGGCGTGTTCAACATGTCCTTTGATGAGGATATGTCCTCGACTTCTGATGCCTCGGAAGAACTCAAGAAGCTCTTTGGCTTCCCGCCGAAACGGTTCGGCTCGGTTGGACCCAGTGCCAGTCGTGTTGGCAAGGAAAAGGCTGGATTTTTCGCGAGTTCTGTCTTCCAGAACTCACCCAGCCCGGATGAGTTGCCTCCCCCCGCTTTCTGAGCGGCCCCTTATTTTCGTTATCTTCAAGTGTAGAGGTGATTCTCCTGTCAGCTTTACCTTCCCGCCACTGACGCCTCTCGCAGCTTAGACTATTCGTATTGGCAAGTAGCCCCATTAGATTAATATCACTTCCCCACCGACATAATGATCTCCCACCCGGAATGTTTCTCTTTGCCATCCTCGTATCAATTCAGAGGTCAACTTGTCGACGGTGGTGTTCCGGGCTGTCCCGTGTTTCATACCGTCCTTTCCCGATATCATTATTCATTCGGCAACTTCCGGCATTGGCACTCTTATGTGGTCTTTTCTCTTGGGGCTATGGTACTCGCGCTCGTCCAACGAATAGTGTTTTGCTCTTCACTCTGGTTTACTTCACTCGGTTTTCTGGTCATGGTCACTCGCACTGGACACTCGCGTTTTCTCAACCCCGGAGGTTTACATCTGGGTTCCGTCTGGCGGCGATATTCATACCTCGCTCGCCGGCGGGTTTTACGTTCTAGCATCCCACCCCTCTCGATTCTCCCATCCATCTTCCCACCTCAATGTGTCAGTATCGCCGGCTCATTTCCTCATCGCATGCTTTCGTGACATCGCACCACGCTTCCTATTTTGGTCCCCGAGAGATCGGGTCTGTACAAAAGGAGCTGACGAGGCGACATTCATTAAAAACAAATACATCACTCTAGCCTCGACTCAGTCATGTGTATACAATGACCCTGCCGTCGTTCAGGTTGCGCGCCATATTCGCCTACAAGCACAACTATCCGCTTGCTTATTTATGCGCGACTTTGCTTGCCTCGTGCAGGGCTTCTATTTCTCCACCTTTTTGTGTTCTTGGATCTTGGGACTCTCGTGATATTTCCTTTATCACCCTTCCCTATGCTTCCACCGATACTTATATGCAACGCCTCTTGGGTTCGCGGTTCCTAATGTTTCCTTTTCTTTTTCCCTATGTCTTATTAGTTCCATCCGACGGTCCAGCTATTTACGTCCATCGCTGGCCCTGTCACTTCTCCATGCTCCTCGATTCCTCTTTCAGGAGTTACTATATTTTTTTTCCCTCACTTTTCCCTATCTTTCTTTTCCTTGACCTGTGTATCAATATCGACTCGGCCCACTTAGCTCGGACTATCACATCGCATCATACCCGTCACATCTTGTGCTACAAACCAGACCTTCATCTCCTGATGTGTATGGTGCGACGTAGGTTTTCCGGTGTATTGGACCTGGTTGTGCGTTTTCTCCCCATTCATAGTTTGTTCGATACTGATCACCCTTTGCAGTTCTGTGTTCTTAATGAAATAACGTACACGCATACCCTCTCTTCCCCCCTCGTGGTGCAGCGAGGACCCAACCGTACATATTTCCGCGCTAGTCCACTTCCCTATTCACTACCATTTAGATTTGCTCGTTACATCCTGTTCCCATTTCCCGCAGAGTAGCTTACGCCTTCCTTTCGTTATACAGTTTCTTCAAACCGTACACTCCTTCATACGACTGTGTTTTGAATGCATTAGAAGTTTGTTTTAGAGATCTCGAAGTGTGCTACAACTGTAGTGCGGCGTGAGGTCGACGAGGTGCTTGGTGGATTTCTTCCCAATGCTTCCAGCGTACCTAGCGAGGCTTCGACTGCCAACAAATTTTCGGCCGAGCCGTCGCTTGACATGCCCGACGCGAGATCTTGCGTATCTTCGCTGTGCTGTAGGTGTCTCTGCTATCTGATATACCACAAGTCTACAGCGTCTTTGCTGGCTCGTCCCCAGGTCCACCACTTCTCGACACACGCGCTCCCTACTGCCATGAGTAGATTTGGTCGCGAGAAGGCCCTCCACGTCGCCCTCGTCGGACTTGGCGGCGTAGGCTCCGCGTTCCTCCAGCAACTGATTGACGGGGCCATTCCTCACCCCATCAGGATCGCTGCGATCTCCAACTCCCGCAAGATGCTCCTCTTTGCGGATGGAAAATCTTGCTTTCCGTCCGAAAAGGGGGCCGCCGCACTCGACGATCCCGGTGCACAAACAGCGAGTCTCGACGGGCTGCTCGCGGGCCTGTCCGACTTCGTCAAGCGTCAACCGGGCAGAGTCGTCCTCGTGGACAACACTGCGTCCGAATCCGTCGCTGAAGCGTACCCACGTTTCCTGGACGCCGGTATCCATGTCGTAACACCGAACAAGAAGGCGTTTTCTGGCAGCGTTGAGCTGTACAAGCGAATCGTTGGGACGGCAGCAGATCGGACGACAGGACGCGGGGTGTTCTTCAACGAGGCGACCGTCGGTGCGGGGTTACCGATCATCTCGACGCTCAAGGATCTGGTGAACACGGGGGATAAGGTGAGGGGTCGCATTGATCGCATCGACGCAGATGTGATTGAACAAAAGATGGGACCGACAGGTGAAAAAGATTGAGGGCGTCTTTTCGGGGACGCTGAGCTACATCTTCAACGAGTATTCGACAGGCAAGCAGGGCGGTCCATCCTTCTCGACCATCGTACAGATCGCAAAAGCAAACGGGTACACTGTAAGCACCGTGGCCGCTTACGTGGGCCGCAGAAAAAGGGAGTGACACGGAGCCTAGGAACCCCATCCTGGAGACGACCTCAATGGCGCCGATGTCGCACGGAAACTAACAATCTTGTCTCGCTTGATACCCGACTTGCTTGACCTCTTACCAAACGGACATTTGGACGTTAAGCCAACCTCGCTTGTCCCTGAACCTTTACAAGGCGCAGACGCGCGAGTGTTTTTGGAGAGACTACCCGAGTTCGATGCGGAAATTGCGGCCAAACGTGACGAGGCAGCCAAGCGAGGAAACGTGCTACGCTATGTGGGTGTCATTGACGTCGAGCAGCGCAGGGTGGAGGCCAAACTTGATGAGTACGTCATCGCCTTGTGCATTCTATGTGGCTCGACAGGGCCGAGCCAAATTGTCACACAGGTACCCCAAGACGCATGCGTTTGCCACGTCCTTGCAGGGCAGCGACAACATCATTCTGTTCCACACCGGTCGCTATGGGTCGCGGCCACTTCTCGTACAAGGTGCTGGCGCCGGCAACGAGGTCACTGCTATGGGCGTTGGGAGTGACATATTGAAGCTGTTCTGATATGCTTCTTGGTTCCCAGACTAAAATGACAAGCTGTACGTGCGTGATGCAGGCGATACGTTTGAGAAAAAAAAATGGAGGTGGCGCAGGGTCGAGCACTGCAGATATGATTCATTCCACATGACCCCTCCGGCGATATCAATCTCGACAATGTTGGGCCTATTAACTTGCTGAGCTCCAACTCATAGTGGCGGCAAGTTGCGTCATCCCTCGAGTCTCGTGATGCACGGAGTTCTGGACGTACACGGGGCTTATCTAGCCGGGCCTCGAAACGCGAACCTTGCGCCTACATGACGGAATCCAGACCTGCTATGCGATCTCCGGGTACACTTTACCCCGCGCGGAGTCCGACGTTTGAGGATGCAGTCAAGGATGAGGTTCGTCATGGCGTGGCACGGGAGCAGTAAGTATGTGCTGTATCAATGGGTCCCTTATCGCTGCCAATTAGTCAGACCCCGACCAGTGGGAATAATACTTGCTGTGCGTGGCCGCATCAAATGGGTTCGGCAATTCGAAGATGCCACCATGCGAAAGTTCCAATGCGAAGATTCCAGAAAGAAGGCAGGACGTCTGTTGGACCCACAGCATGCCAGAGGTCAGTGGTGTGTGAGATTGAAGGCAACTATTGTTGGCTGCTGATAGCGACGGCCCAGTTATTGTTGCGCAGTACAACGCCACAGTCAACAATTACCGCCTTTATTCTCTGACCTCCAATGATGCGAACATGGAAATCAAGTATTGTGCAAGGAATGCGCCAGGAACTCTGAAGTCCGAACAAAACGACGACTCTTACAGGCACAACAAATACATCCTAGAGTGAAGGTAAGGCTTGGCGGCCAGATTCAGATCCACGTCGCCCGGGCATATCGCATCGAGGCGTCGCATCGTTAGGGAAACTGTAAGATGAACTTCTTCATGTACGTCTCCCAGCAGCAGTCTGAAAGATTCGGACCGCCGCACGCGTTCAACATTATCGTCGAAAAGCCCTTCATAATGGTCCGGAGTTGCTTTTCTGCGGCGGTTATTCCCCGAGTTTGGAATTTCGCAGACTTGGTTACCCGGGAGGAGCCTCCGCGTTGCGCTTTTTGGGCGTCGAGCAACACCGTCTTCTTCACTTGTTGGTAAGCCTTGCTTCCCGGAGAAGTGATGTTGGCCAGCTGGCCCGAGATTTGACTGTACACAATGCGGGTCAAGTCTTGGAAGAAGTAGACCAAAGACCCGGGCGTGCCGCAAACGACGGGGCAGTCGGGGTTCGGACAACCGCTGGGAACGGCTCCGTTTGAATCGAGACATTTGCCGTGGAAATGGGAGGGGAATATGGCGTGTTCTAATCCATTGTAGGACACCTTGTTAAACGCGTCGAACATAGGCGCGAAGTAGCTGACAGAATGTTGGCGGCGGTTTTCGGGCGGAACAATTTTGGCGTCCACTTCATCGGCCTACAAGGGGGAAAGGGGGTTATGAACGTCGAAGCAGCAGCGGCGGGGTACATGCCAGATATTTGAAGACGCTGAGGATAGTCGGAGAGTATAAGTCGAGGTACTCTCTGGTGATGTTGGTTATACATTCCCCTTCGCAGGCAAAGACGACGAGCGGGGCAACAAGGAGAGTGACGAGTTGGACTGCGGATACCATGGCAGATACGGCGAGTGTCGATGTCTAGGTGGTTTGAATGTGAACTTGACTCTCGCTTTCGTTGCATGCCTGTAAGTACGATATGACAGTCACGTGGATATGTGGAATTCTAGTTTTTCAGTTGAATCGATCGGGAGAAATCGGTCTTGGAAGAAATTGGCAAACACTGTAGTGCATGTCATCTTCTTGGATTAGGGAACTAGTACATATCACCAGGGCGACGGCTGAGGGATGATATGTGGTCGGAAAAAGATACAGGAGGACGAGGTTGAATCACGTACGCGAAAAGACACTTGTGGATTCCAAAGGAAATTAGTCGTAGTCTGATGAAAAGGGATGAGCAAGTGCCAGAGAACAGTAGAATGTCTCACCTCCCCCTCCGTCATCTCCACCACCCCCACCACCCAGATCGTCAAGGTCGTCGCCCTCACCATTGTCAAAGTAATTTTCGGCGTAATCATTGTCATATTCCTCTTCGACATCATAATCTGATTCGGCATCCTGCGAGCCAGCATCTGATCGCTCCTCGCCGCTTTTTTCCTGATATGTGTTTCGGTAAGCATACAACAGTGAAGGCTGGGGCACGGTACTAGTTCCTCCGCTTCTTCTACTAGTTCATCAAGGTTCAAGCGCGTTGCCTTGACCTTTTTCTCCGCTGGCGACATGCATGCATTAGGAAATGAGATGAGGAACTGGTATTAGGCGAGAAAGACTACCCTTCCGTTTTTTCTTTGGGTTGAAGTATCCCTCGTAAACTTCGGATGGGAAGAAAGGTGCGTGTAAGTCTTTCCGCTTCAGAGCAGGGAATGCAGTAGAAGTTCGACGATATTTGTCTGAATACCGTTCGAGTTCTACACGGGTGGGTCAGCCTATCAGACACCCGCACGTGAACACGAAACTGACCATTCGATTTTACTGCCTCCAAGACATAATATGATGATTTACGAAGTCGGGTGATGAAGCCTGTCTGCAGTTCGCTTATCTTCTTCTCATCAGCGGAGAATTCCGAAAGCACAGGCAATGGGTCCAAGGGCTAGCCTAAAATGAGCTTCAGAGCGTTGCCTCGTAGTAATCCAACCGCACGGGGTACAATGAATCTGCTTCGCGTGACATTGCTTGTATGTCAGCAAATGTGAGGCCCATTGGGGCCGCTATCCTTGCGCCGAAAGTACCACCTCCCTTGTTTCCGCCTCGCCCACCGCCTCGCCCACCACCACGGCCGCCTCGTGACATGGGCACAGATGACAGAGCACAGCCACATGACCCGCAAGAAAGGGTTACAGTGGAATTTAAACTCAGAAACTCCGCCATCAATATAAGCCGTTGTCCAGCTCGCGTGTTTTCGCGTCGCCCCTCAGCCGTTGCCACCACCACCACAAGCCTCGCTCTCAATCAAGTCCTCGTTCCGGCATATCGCCTTCTACAACTGCAAATGGACAAGTCTCTTGACGAGGTAAGTAAACGCGTTGACGCGTTTTTTTTTTTCTTCCGCGCGGCTAACGCTGGTTCAGGTTATTGCCACCCGCCCTAAGAGCCAGCGCCGAGTAGGTCGTCGTGGCTCGGCCAAAACTCAAGTGTTGGGGAGCCCTGCAAATTCGGCTGTTCGTGCTGCCGCTCAAAACGCTGCTGCTGCGAAAGTTGTCGCTGCAGCTACTCCTGTCTCTCAATCCGCTGACAAGATCATTGTCTCCAATCTTCCCGCGGACGTGAATGAAATTCAAATCAAGGTACTTAGCAGTTGACCTCCTGCTACTCGCGTTGCTAACAGGTTTTGCAGGAGCTCTTCCACTCCACTGTCGGCCCTCTTCGGGAAGTCACTTTGCATTATGACAGTTCCGGTCGGTCCAAAGGGATTGCCGCGGTTCACTTCCAGAGGAAAGGAGATGGCACCAAGGCATACCAGCAATACAACAACCGCCTCATCGATGGGAGTTAGTATCGCCACTTTCTTATCTGCTTTCCTACGTCTATTGCTGGGAGGAACCTCTGGGTGCAGGGGTGACGGTTACCGTTGAACGCTGGTCGACGTCCACCTCGAAAGATGCTTGGGGCGACGCATCTCAGGCGCTGAAAGTGCGAGTTGACAGTCTTGCTGGTGGCGACCACGACTCGTCCTCGCTGCCATACTTGCATCCTCATGCTCGTTGTGGATTACAGCCATGGATTCGTAACGAAGGACTGATCACCCTTCGGAATCCATGTTGCCTGTAGCAAGCTATCCGGGCTTACTTTATGGTGCCGTCATGGGATTGAGTATGGGGCAAGGATCGTGAACGACTCAGCGGACCTCGGTAACAGCTTGGGTTACGGGTTGATCCTTCCGTCCCCCTTTTTTGCTTGCGTGCTTGCGTCAGAACTCAGCCCACTAATGCTCACTACCCCGCGTCCGTCCGTCAATTACAGAACGACCCATGAAGATCGAAATCGTTGTCGACCCCGCGCGTCCCGCGCCAGCTCAATCCCTGGTTTCTCGTGTTGCTCCTCCCCCTGCGACCGAGGTTTCGGCTACTTCAACTACTAGAGTGATAAGGTTTGATTGCTTTGTGGTTTTGTTTCGTATTGCTCATGCATTTGCGCAGGCCTGCTTCGCGTGGCATCCGCAGGGGGAGGGGCCGCGGTAGGAAAGGTATTGAGCGCCCTCAAAAGAGTGCTGCGGACCTTGATGCTGAGATGGAGGTTCGTGTGGACACCTTGTTCGCCGTGAGGTCCTAACGCAGTGACAGGATTACACTGCGAGTAACACGGCCGCTCCTGCGGTTGTCCCTGCCACAGCCTAAGTAATGTACTGTTGACGGCCGTGTAATTCTTTTTCGCGTCCTGTTTGTGTGAATGGCTCGACGATAATACTCTGATACCTATCTTCTCATGTCTGCCGTAGTTTAGTCTTGCTTTGTATTGTATCGTCTGATTTCTTTGCTGGGCGTGATTGGCAAGGCGTTGGGTGACGGCTTTGCCGGTTGTTGCTCTCTCCAATGTCGGACGACCAGCCGCTGTTTGCTGACCGGCCAGAGTGGGCGGACGTTGTTCCTCTGGAACAGTACGAACGTCCTGCGCCTATCGCGCCGATTCTTTACGCGCCTAAATGTGCGTCTGCATGATTCTCTGATAGGCCCATTCTCAACGCTCGGACGACGATGTAGACAAAGATGCGACGGACTACTTCAGAGGCATCGTCCAGGTCGGGGAGAAGAGCCCAAGGGTGCTCGATCTCACGGAGAGCATCATCCGCCAAAACCCTGCACACTACTCTGCATGGTGAGCGCATATTCCCTTGCTCTGGAGCGCTCCATCACAACACGCTCAGGCAGTACCGGTATAAGACCCTCATTGCTTTGGATGCACCCCTGGATGTCGAGCTGCAGCTCATGGACGAGCTCGCGATCCAGCACTTGAAGACGTATCAAGTCTGGCATCATCGCCGGCTACTGGTCCAACGCACCAACGATCCCGCGCGCGAACTCGCGTTCATTGCCGACGCTCTCCAGACCGATACCAAGAATTACCACACCTGGTCGTACCGGCAATGGATCCTTGCCCACTTCAACGACGACGCGCTGTGGCGTGACGAGCTCGTGTTCGTGGAACGCATGCTGGATGACGATCTACGGAACAACTCGGCGTGGCATCACCGCTTCTTTGTTGTGTTCCAATCCGGGGTCAGGAAGGGAGACGAAGACAGGGACGCGGTCGTCCGTAGAGAGCTGAGGTGCGTTGCGCTGCGTGGGCAGCAGCAGGTCATGCACGATAGGGATTGCGCTCACCTCCCCTACCCCTTTCTTCCTGTTGTGTCGTCTAGCTTTGTGAAGATAAAGATCGCGACTGCCCCCAACAACGCCTCAGCGTGGAATTACCTCCGGGGTATACTAGATCATTCCAAGACGCCCTACTCGGCTGTGCAGTCGTTTGTGACCCCCTATTCTGCCCCCCGTCCAGAGCAGCATGAGGCACCCCCTGGAGGTGTGGTTGACCTCGAGGATCCCCTTCCATCATCAGGGGCACAGTTGCCCTGCGTCGCAGCAATTGAATTCCTAGCGGACGTTTATGAGGCCAACGGTGGTGGCGAACTCGTGAAAGCAATCGAGGTACGGGCAACGTGACGTTTCATCTCTCCATCCTCTACGATCGTGGCTGGCCTGAGAGCTAACCTTGCCCGCTCGCTTCGTGTGTGAAACAGCTTTGGAAGTCCCTCGCGCACGAACACGACACCATGCGAAAGAAGTATGTCATCTTCTGTGGTTGGGGGAGTGCTTCACTTCGGCAATTAAAACTGATTGTGCCTTCATGGTCAGGTATTGGGAATACAGGATAAAAGAAGTGTTGCAAAATCTCCGATAAATGTATGAATGAATGTCCCGACGTGAATTAGACTCTTTGTATCGTTCACGCTCACCCATGCCCAACGTAGACCACTGATCAGAAATGAAGTCATTATATAGTGCACAAGTGGCAGAATGTATCGGTCCGATACAGAGCGGCACTGATTCCCAGGAGCATGCATACTTCTACCCACACGGGCCTGTACGAGGTCCAGACAGTCGGCGGTACTAAAGTCGCGCTGCAGCCTGCCCGCTGTGATCCATCCGCACGACGATCTTGCCGAACTGATCTCCATGCTTCATGAGCTCGAACCCTCGTTCAGCGGACCCTAAGCCCTCCAAGACATGAGACACGACAGGCACGATGGTGTGTTGCGCCATGAACGTGGTCGCATCGATGAGGTCCTGATGTGATCCCATCGTCGACCCTTTTTTTTTGGTTCCTCACACGTCAGTGCATACAGCCCACAACCACACGCCGAGCATGTTTTTAAAAAAAACACGAACCGATAAGCTGGTGTTGTTTCAACACCTCACGCATGGTGAACTTGATGACGGGATCGGCAGTCCTAGATACAGACATGGATGGACGCAGAAGGTGAGATACGGATGAGGGGGAGAGACGAGGGTCACAAAGTGAACCACATACATGCCGTAGACGACCACCTTGCCCCCAGGCTTCAGAATCTTGCTGACCTGCCCCACGATATCGCCTCCACCGGAGTCGATGACTGCATCGAGCGACGTGGGCCCGTCTCGTTTCGCGAGCAGCTCTGCGAGCTGACGTGGCCAATTCTCTGCGATAACCGCTCGGGAAACCGAAACAGACGGACAAACAAAGAAAAAAAAGGAGGTGAAGGGGGAATGGCGTACCGGATCGACTCACCCGACTTGTAATTCACGCCGCCGACGGCGCCAAGAGCGGTTGCCTTTCGAAGCTTGTCCTCGCTGCCGCTCGTGACGAACACGTTGGCGCCCTTGGCGAGACAGAGCTGGAGGGCGATGAGGGCGACGCCGCCTCCGATGCCTGTGACGAGGACGTGCTGGCCTTTGGCGACGCGCGCATGGACGATCGCGGCCCTGTCAAAAAAAAAAAAAAAAGTACAACGGACGCGAGTCAACAGATCCAGCCCCCCCACCCAAAAAAAACGAGGGCTAGGCGAGGCGCGCCTGCTCGTGTCGGGTTGGTCCAACAACAAACACGTACCTCCAGGCGGTCAACCCTCCGACCGGCCATGCGGCCACATGCACGTCGTCGAGGTGGTCGGGCGACCGCAGGACCTGATCCCGCTCGACGACGACGTAGTCTGCAAACGTTCCCAACTGCGGGTATTTCACACCGCCAAGGATGCCAAGCGAGGATCTATCGTCGAAAACACGAGCGAGGGGCAAAACCAGGCGAGGAGAAAAAAAAAAGCGAATCGAATCAGATCCGTGCGCCAAGGGAAGCAAGGGCTAATTGGCTTCGTCACTGACCCGGGTTCTGGCGCGTCAGGGCTGCTTTCCCAACCGCGTATGGGCGAGAGGAATACGCGCCGCTGGAGGAGTGGGTCGTGGGGGTCCGCAGATGCGACGACCGTCCCTAAAAGCCGATTTTATTGCAACTTTGCAGCGAGAAGTTCAAAACGAGTGGTCATTCACGCACCAGCACCGTCGGCTCCGAACGTGGCTCCGAACGCAATACCGGGATATTTCCCGTAACGAATCCAAAGCTGTTAGCAGCGAGGTTGTAGTCGACTATAGTGGTTCTGAACGGCGAGAAGATACAGACATCCTTGTGGTTGAATGCCACGGCTCCCATCTTGACCAAAACTTGGCCCTTTTGCAAGGGGGTTATGGGATGCACTTTTATTACTGCGCCATGATACACTGGCTTCTTGTCTGGCGGAGACTTGTCCACCACCAATGCGCGCGTTTCCTTGGGCAGCGGTCGCACAGACATTGTGAAACGTCGACTACCCATTCTGACTAATAAATCCGCCTATTCAAACACGTCCAC
>JBBPMG010000129.1:0-47575 GCA_038090195.1 Boletellus deceptivus
TGAAGATGGACGTGTTCGCTCGCCCTGACGTCCGGCGTCAGGTGGTCCGCCTTGAACGAGCTTAACAGCACGAGTATTTGGTCCCCTTGACTCGTTTGTGCGTGGGTGAGAACTCATTGGACAGGTCGAAGGTATTGATCCATGCACCCTCGGGTCGAATTTGGTTGGATTGTCGTGCAAAAGTCATCTATCGCTGGAATGGGCCGGATAGAACCCCGAGAGTTTGCAGTGTCGGCGGATGCTTGGACTGGCTTTGCCAGACTACGCAAGGCGTCGCACGGCGCATAAGGATCTGCCATTTGCTAATCTGTCTCGCGTGATCTTCTTGCGAACGAAATGTGACCAGGCTTCGCACCTTGACTGGTAGTTCACGCCTTGCTGTGCTCAGTGCCCACTGTCGAATATCTGATCTTTGCTAATGGATGCCCCGGTCAACCTTGGGCGGTGTGGAAAACATGACCGAATGGCCGCGTCCCAGCTACGCATCCCCATGCAACCCGAGGACTACAGCACGGAGATTGAGCGGACAGATCACGAACCAACAGCCATGCTTGGACCAAACTGTCCTTCGCGAGCCCGACTGCTGCTCGTGATCCACATGATCCAGATAGCGGTCCAGCTACTGGGAAGGAGGTTACGACGGCAGCAGTGGCGTCATGCCGTTTCGTTCGAGCATCACCACCACCACCAGTTCATCCCGCTCGCCGAAATAAACGATATTACGAACAAAATCGGGCCACGTCTCGGCCGCCTGTCGGTTGAATAGACCAAGAATGTGTGCTCCGGCGTCCAGCAGAGCATAGATTTCGGGGTGCTGCAATGCCACAATCTGAGCATACTTCATTGTTGTTCGCCACCCCCGTCGTGCGTAACCATGTACACATCGTTTTGGGTTGGAGTAAACATGCGAGCACCTTTGCACTCGCTCCTTGTTGGTGTTCGGGGTCGTGCTGCGCAATGGACGTTGACAACAACCATCTGCTGTCGTTCGCGCCCGAGATGCCTGGAATCGCCGTTTCATCAACACCTGGATTGAACGATGATATCAACTGCGGGATTGCTCACCAGTGATGGACCTCGACCGTTTCTCAGCTCATACTAGCTTCCATTGGAAACACGGACACCACATGCGAGAGGTAGAAATCTACTGTGACCTTGTTCCGAGAGAAGAGCGAGAATATGATCCTGTCTCACTGCTCCAAAGACCTTGGGTTGATCTCGTCATCTTGTCGAATATTTGAAGCATATCCGGGAGTGGCATGTGATGGTACTCCTTGATCCAGAGCACATATTCTTCGGACGGATTGTCCTGGTCGCGGAGCATTCCGGGAGAAACCTTTAGCTGCTCTTGACGCAGGCCATAGTAGTAAGACAAGCATATGAGAATGATAGTGACATCCGGGTGGCCAAACTCGGTACACCGATTGTAGGGACGCCTTTGGTAGTCGGAAGCAGCTGGGTTCTTTTCGCATTGGTAGCTGCACATCCAAGGCCCGAGCATATTCTATGCCCCATAAGGAACAACTGGATGTTGGAGGCCAGCAGACCATTCTTCTGGAAAGGAGATACCGTACTTTGCGCTGGGAGCGGAGGGGAAAAGAAGAATACCGCCCGGCCCGGCTTGCTCCCGGCGAGAGCGCAGCCAACGACCCATCGTTCACGCAAGTTCTTACTTTATCGTATTATCTCTTTCTCAGCAACGCGGATGGCTAGCAATACACAAGTGCGAGGGGTGCATCATCATCATCATCGTCCGAGTCATCTGTTCGCTTCGAATCGCGAATCGCATGTATGAAGAAGAGCAAAGAGTGAGAGCAAGTGTTCAGCAGCGCTGAGAACGTCATTCGGAATTGGACATGGAACGATGCAAGCGAGAGCAGAGACGTGCAAAGCAAAGAAGGCAAAAAGAAAGCAAACACAAACGAACAATACGATATGGGGTGGATGGGGATCGGACGAGGCGGTATCACAGTGGGACAGTCTCAGTGTGTGTGGGTATATTCTTTTCTGCGCCAACAACGTCCGCGCCTTGACCAACTCCACTCAAGGCAATCTGCTCCTTGTGCTCCGCACGAAGTCGATGACGAATGGGGCTAAAGATCAGGTTGTTGGACCATCCTCAGAGCGCCACGAACGTTTGAGAGGATTTGTTCCTTGTCCGTTCGCACCAGCCAACGATGACCACTTCGAAGACGGCGGATCGTGCTCGTGCAAGCTGTTGGGTAGACGCATTGATGGCAGGGATGAAGAAAGTGCTGGATGCATCAACAGCGCGTAATGCGATGGCGTTTGGACCAACTGTGAGATCGAGATAGACGAAGGTTGACCGAACGGGACAGATCCTGCGCTTGTCGTGCTGGAGGACGATACGGAACCAGCCCCACTACTCGCCTCGAGCACATTTAATTCCTCGTGTAGCCGCTGATTCGCAAATTTGAGTTGTTGAAGTTCGTATTGCCAACTTGACCCTCGAGAGGTCTCTAGCTCCTCAAAGATAGACGCACTAGACGGGCGCATTGAGGGCTCGTTGCTGGCGTTTCCATGACTCGGGCCATCAATGTGTCCAGGATCGAAGCCGGCGTTGATGGAGTTCCTCGACGGATGCTCGGGACTCGATAGCACGGTCGCCTGACATACGATAGGGCATAGTGGGTTATTCAGCGGGTGTATGAGAGGATTCTGTGGGGCGCCAATGGATGACGAAGAGGGCGGCGCACATTCACGAGGCCGTGGCGTACGGTAAAATGCAAGTCGCACAGGCACCACGTAAAATTCTCTATGCACCAGAGACGTCGTCACCACCGTAGGTGAAGGGTCGGTCACGCTCCCTGCCTGGATCAACCGAGAAGAAAGAGCAGGTCTCTAAATGACAATAACAACCAAGAGGGGAAAGACGTACCTCCGGGACATCCAACTTGGCTAACTCAGCTTCAACACGCTCCCTTATGCTACTTCGACTATCGTTCATCATCGCCCAGATACTCCTTCCAATCATTTCACCAGTGCCCCAACCAAGTACGTCCCTCACGCTTGCAGAGGCGACTAGAAAAGTACCCTGGGAGGACAACAGAGCCCAAAACTCCGGGAGTTCGACTGATGTTTCTCCAGGCGCCTCAACTAAGGACGTCTCACCGGGCCGCGGGTCTGAAATAGTGACCAATCAGCACCCCGCAAGCACTCAGTCTCAAAGAGTCGAACCTGGAGTGATATGCGAGCCTTTACCAAGATTACCAACCATGTCAACACTCTTCCACCGTACAGTGGGCATCCACCGTGCGCGACCGGATAGTATGATCGCTTTCCGTCCCTTCCCTGGTTCAACGTGAAGCCTACCACGGCACTCGAGCCAAACGTATGGCGGTGGCGATCCATCAGGCGATCCATTTGAAGACGATGTCTCCGACGATAGAGATGATTGCGATGTCGACGCGGGTGACGACTGGGAAGGCTGGAAGTCGCCTTGCTCAGGAAGTATAGCTCCCGTCCGGGGAGACGGACAGAATGGCGACGCTTTGGGTAGAGCGCGAAAGAGCAGATCCACTGATTTCGGGACAAGGCTGGAGGACGTTGACGAACCCGCATCGCCAGTGCCCCCAGTGTTGAGTCCATTCACACTGCCCTCCTTCAGCTCTCTCATAAGCGGCACCAGGTCGGCAGGGTGACATATGTCGGAGATGCTCCTACCCACAAGCTCGTCGGGTTCATAACCGAGGACAAGTCGAACCGATGGCGCAACGTAGAGGAAGGCACCTTTTAGAGACAAGACGAGCAAGAAATCTGGAAGAAATTCAAGAAGCAAGAGGGAAAGGGATGGTGACAATGAAACGGGAAATGACCCAGCCATCGTGTGGCTGCTAGTTGACATGCGATTCATGGAAGAGGGGCCAGCTGGCGACACGAGCGTCGTGAGGGGTACTGTTGCATTGCTGGCTTGCTCTGTTGATCCACTTGAAGCATTGGTTGGCCCAGACAAGTTTGTCCCGGTCGAGATCGGCACCGAGTCAGTGAAGCTCGGGTCGGCGATGAGATTTCTCAGCTCCTTCGACACTGCTACACTCATCATTTGGCCATGTCTGCCCCCCTTGGTTCCGATGTTCGTCATGTTCTGGACATGAGGCAACTGACCGAAACCATGGCCTATGCTAAATGCGGGATTATTGACTACGGCGCTCGTCCCCCAAGGACCGTTGTGATAACTCCCGTTGCGAAGTTTGTCGAGTATCCGATTTGGCTGGTCGGTCAAGTCCACCTGAAATCCGATATGGTAGGCAACTTCATCAGCTTCCTCGGGCGTATTATGTGCGCCTCCACGAAGAGGGATGACAGTGACGAGATTGATAAAGGGCTGACCACCCTTTCTATAATTGATCAGGGTGGTTTGGCATTCCTTGGAGGACGAGAGCAATTTTCGCATGTGGGAAACAGCCTCGGGGGCTACGAAGCGACGAGGTTCACCTCTCGCAACGCTGCCAGTTGGAGATTGCAAGAAGCGGCAATTACGTCCAAGAACTTCTTGCTCGCTATAACCCGTGAGATGGCAGAACGTGGGAGAAGCATACACGATGGGAGAGTCGTATCGTCGCACGTCTACGATAACAAATGAGCATGAGAAATCGACGGGGCCAAGTTGGACGGTTGGATTGGGGCGATTCGCTACGCGGCAGAGAATCGAAAGGGTATCAAAACCAGATGCCGAATACACTGAAAGGCCGGACGTGGAGACCGTGGAAGAGGGGGACAAAGCAAGGTCTGGACCGAGGGCACTGGAGGGTGGGCACGAGGTGACGCTGAATGGAGTCGCGGAAGGGGGATTAGAAATATAGGTCGTGGACAAGTCGAACGAGGGATTCGGGTTGAGAAGGGGCCGCTGCTGCGGGTCTACGCTCTCGGCGAAACCAGGGAGAAGATGTTGGGTGTCATTAGGAGGCAAGGTAGGATAGGGAGCGGTGCTGGCGCCATCAGTAGAGGCAGACCCTGACGGGATGTGTCTCGGGGTTAGGGCGGAATGGAAACTTGAAGAGAGGTGAACACGCGAGAGGAGTGCGGGAGGTACAGGACGCACGGAGCAAACCCATTATTGGCAAACCAGGACGATGCGAACGAATCTGGACTGCTATCGAGGAGCCCCACAGGGAGGACCTCGGCGCCGCCACCGGGAGCGAGCACGGGCGGGCCATTGAGCATGAACTGGGGGATCTGGAACTGGACGGCATGAGAGTGATGGTGATCCAGATGGGAGCCGTCTGGCAAGCACGAAGGAGACCCGTGGGTGTAGGCAGGCCCGTGGTCCTGGTAGTAGTAGGGGTCGTCCGCGCGGAGGTAACGTTCGAAGGGCATGGCGGCGTCGTCGCCGACGGTGTCGGGAGAGGTGCGGGGGACCGACAGGCGAGGGGACGCGGTGGTAGCACGGCAACTCGTTATAAGCTTGCTTGCTGCTGGTGGCGCGGCTGTCGAGCTCCAGCTGGTCACGAACCTTGATTTAGCACTCATTCTTCCGATCGCACTCGGTACGTCCAGCGATACATTCAATGTACATAACCCACAGATCCAGCCTACATGGCCGCCCCAGCGAAGGACACGGCCTCGAGATTCATGTGGCTTTTAGGCGACCGCTACCACGCACAACGTGTCGCCGATCGTCACAAGGAGGCTACGTACTACACACTCAATGTGTTGGCTCGCGTATGTAATGGCCCCCACTCCGCTCTTCCCCCTGCCAGCGCTGACCCATGGACCGGCAGGGACCCCCATGTCATATCGTCGACAGCGCACTCATCTTTCTTGTCTGCTCGCTTCATTCCCGTCCACTTGTGGGACGGCGTCCATGTCTTTTCCGCGTGACGTCCCCCGTGCCCTGCTTCATTGCCCCTTTCCACACGAAAATAGCAACTGCGTCCCAACGCTGTCTCCTTCTTGAGCACCAAGCTGAGTCAGCGCATCATTGAAATTCATACCATCAACCTCCTTCTCCAACCGTTCGTTCCTCCCAACTACCTTGCACCTCGTTGCGGGGCCTTCTAAAATGTCTGTGGCAATGACAAACCGGAGTCCACCGTTAGCAGGAGGTATATGGCCCGAACCGGCTGATAGACACAAGCCCCGGCTTCTCAGGTCCTATTATCAATCGAGAACCAACAAGTTGGATCGGGCCTTCCGCACCCCGCTTCTGAGTAGTCCGTAGTGGTGCTGAATGGTTGGTCCTGGTCGCGGCTGGGCCGTGGTGCCCGCCAAGTCTATTCACTGCTGAGTCTGCCTTTCATATTGCAGCGTGACGTGCATACCACAACAGCGTGGAGTTCGTGTTTCATCAGTCCACCAATATCCCGTTCAATCTTGATAATGCTTGTGTCACATTTGGTCAACGAGACCTGTCACGCACCCGTACAGGAGGTGACGAGTCCGCGACCGGCTTGCGCAAGAGCACCAATTTGCGTCATGGACGATTCGTGCTGCAAACCAACAGAACCTGACAACCATCATTCAATGTCCGAGCAAAGGCGAGTGTGTTGATATGTACCAACCCGGTCCCAACCCTCTAAATCTCCTCTGGTGCTGCTTTCTCATTGCTCTGCGAGCGCGCAGAATACCGACTTAGCCGGACCGGCAGAACCCTTTCGGTGGCAACATCCACGGGGACGGTGATCACACCAGCGAACAGAGAAGGATCCGGATATTTTTTCGCCCTCTGATCCTCACCTTCCCCACTGGCGGGTCCTGACAGCAAAGCATACGCCGCCTTGCTCCTGTCGAGTACATGGTTTTCCGCCCGCTCGTATGTGACATGCTACGAGAACTGCGGCCGGCATCATCGTCCCTCAGAATGACGAAAGGCACTTACCATGTTGGATCAAATATAGTTCTTTCCCGTCCGGTGGCAACTGGTGTCCGTTGCCCTCGCGTATTTTTCATCGCCGAGCTCCCCGGGTTTGGCTCTGGTCTGGTCCAAATCCAAACAATTGCTCGGCTATGCTATCCCCGGGGCAGCGCGAGTCCAGTCGAAGAAACTGTCCGCAGCGCCGCTTCGGAGTCACGTCATGACACACGCCACACCCTTAGAGGTCATTACCAGGAAAAGCAGCGACTTGCGCGCGGGATGATCTGCCGTTGACGAAGCAAGATCGTCGACATATGCTCTGGCACAATATGCGAATTCGCTTGCTTGTAAGCTTGACACAACCGAGTATACAGCCAACTTCTCGGTTCGTCCACATGTCACTCTACCCTACCATGACGCTCAGGTTCATTGTTTCACGCTCATCATGCCAGCATCTAGATTGACGTTCCGGGTTTCGACTCTTCGAAATCCCTCTTTGGCTGCTTCCGAATAGCATGTGTTGGTATCACTCAACGTGCTACAATTGACCATACCAGAGACCGCGAACAAGTATCCGACTGTCAACGATGTTTTGTCCGGCAATTCAGACTCCCGTATGATACCCCCGAACCTCCTGACCTTGTGGCGTCCCCTTTGGCGCCCCCACGATCGATTGATGCGACGTATTCGGCGCAACCCGTGGCCAACCGACTGTCGGGTGGTCAAGAACGGAAAGACATTGCCCGGCTAGCGTTGCTATCTCGAGATCTTGTTTCCAATTATGTCGTCGATCAATTGAATCGTGCATGTCATCCATCTTTTCGTTCTGGGTGTCGGAAGGCCCACCAGCCGACAATGGGCTGTCCTGGTCTCGGGCTAGTCTAGAGGTTCAGGGCGAAGAGGCCGAAAACACGAGCTTTCGCCCCCCCCCCCCCCCGTTCTGGAGCAACCACAAAATACGCCTGCGACCCTGTACGGCTGTATGCACACCGGTCCCAGTAGCCCATAGGCACCCAAGATATCTATCTAGGGCACGGTCACGCAGTCACCGACGCTAAAACGAAGCCACGCATGAATGGCTTGGCAAAAGGCCAGCCTGCACGACGCAAACGCTCCCCGCTGATGCGATCATTTCGCACGCGCTTCCTTTTGCAGGGGCACAGGCGTCGAACCAATAGGGCATCGGTCAGGAGGTATCGGGGTGCTACCGTACGAGTGTGGAACTCGGATGACCCCCACTACTCCACTCCAAGTCAAGAGACCCGCTGCGTGGGGCTCTCGGCCGGGCCAGAGTTGAGCAGCCCAGTGCCATCCCTCTTGGGGGCGATGCGCTGTGCGTGCGTGCGCTTATGAAATACCAGGCCTGCATACCAGGTTCCGTCCGCAGGCATCCACCACCCTCGTGCACACGGAGCGACACATGTTGCTCTGCCGCCTCAGCGTCGGGTCCACCCGCCTACGCAAGACGATAGCTGACGGCAAGACGGCCAAACCCTTGTCGGTCGCACAGCCACGACGGAGCCAACCCCCCCCCTTGCACCACCACCCCAAATCTCACACCAGGTTTGCGGTACTTGCACTCACTGAAAACACATGCTGTTGAACAAATTCGAGTGAGCGCTTAATTATGGGGGGGTCTCCACGGTCCCTGGAGAATGCCAAAGGACGGGCTGTTAAATGACGTCGCGCTTATCGTGCTCCCGTCGTCACTGCATTCATTACCATATGTCATCTCGTCAGTCGCGAACACGTTGATTGTCTCAGTATAGTTGGCTCATTTTGAGGTGACAGACATGGTGATCGGCGTGCGCTTGGCTTACGCCGGGGCCAGCGCCGTTATGCCAAGTCACTTCGAGACTGACAGTCTGGAGGGGGGGCCAGAACGCAATCTTGAAAAGGGTACGAGCAACGATGTTGCCGAGACCATACCAAATCTAAGCGAACGAGTCGTCCCCCCCCTCGCCTCTGGCCCGGTAGAACGAAAGAGAGCACAGAGATCGTCGACGGGTCGAACCGTGTTTTTATTTTTATTTTTTCCGCTACACTGCGTGGTAGTAGCATCACGTACCCACACGCGGACCCAAAGGCCTCACAAACTATCGCGGGCTGTGGTGGGGTCACGCAATTATAGGCCGATAAGGTTGGGAGCGTTCGTCAACGACGTTCTTTTCCCGACAGGATGGCGCGCGCGAGTGGACTACGCGAGATGAAAGAACAGTTGCCAAGTGCTCGTGCTCGTATCGCCTCGTCAGGGTCTGCGCAGCTTGGCGCGTGGTTATCATAATAGTGCTATCAGTATGTCCAGTTGGCACGCGTCGGACGTCCCCCTCTTCCCCGTGGAGATGAGGTATTCTATCGGGACTGGTGATTGGTATCGCTCCAAGTGAGCCGACGCTCAATGCGCCGAACGTATATCTCGCCTCCGTACAGGGAACGGGTAACTCTGACCAGCCCCGAGTACTCAAGCGCTTGAAGACGACGGGGACTTGGCAGGCGTTTTGTGGTAGTAGGGCGCACGACGCTCAAAGCTCAAAGTAACACGTGGCATTACAGCCACGCTTATAGAGCCCGACCTTTCCTCTTCTGCACCCCGAACTGCGCCCAGCCTCTGAGGAACCTGTCGACGCTAGAATGCCCGCACGACGCTAGCCAAGAACGTCCATCAATAAAGCGACCATATATCGCATCATCGCATTCACAAATTCGCCCCGGATCCACGAGAACGGGTCCGACGGTACAAGGGAGGCTCTCTCTTGGACGACTATTCGGCGCAACTCAAGTCTCACAATTCAACACGCTCCCCGCCGTCACTTCGCTAGTCACGTGATGAATTCAATCGTTGAGTACAACTCCTCTCTTTTGTCTCAACGATATAATTGCTAGCCGCGAAGGCGACGAAGGAAAGACAAACGACGTGTGCGTACGCGTTATGCACTTATTGTGCGGTCGGTACGTCGGGTGGTGAGCTCAAAGCAATACCGACACCCTATTGGCACACTGAAAGAAGACCCGCGGATAGTATGTATTTGATTCAAGTGAGAGGTTCGCGAGCAAGGACGTTCGTAGAGGGTTTTCGACCGGGTCTAGAGCCGCCATATACGGGGCAGCGTGCACGACAGACCCCTGGCCTGCGGCTCGCTGCCCCTGTAGATCACGTTTGTCGAGAGGATGATAGTAAAAATGATCCAAGCCTACCGGCGAGGATGCACAACCGGAGAAACAGGGCAAATGCTGCGTCGTGGAGCCGGTCACAGCTATGGTGAAGTAGCAAAATGATGGCCTCGTGGTGCGCCTGCGCCTCCAACCCAAACACGGAGCTTCCAGAGGGGTATCATGCCTCGGACGAGACTATCGTTCCTGACCAGTGGACTCGGTGTGTAGGTCGATGGTTTCGTCGCGTCCGATGCAGCAACATGGCCCCAAAAATCCCATATTAACGAGCGTGGAGCACCTCGCTGAACCCTGATCCAGAGTTACCATGTGCTTGCGCTGAACAATGAATCGGGCCCGATGGCCTGCTCCCAAATAGGATGATATGATGATTGACTTCCAGCAAGGGCAAGACAGGAGAGCCACCCGGAACCCCGGGGTCTCGACCATGTATGTCACTGCCATCATGCGGACGGTCAACGCCGAGGCTGTTGCTTGAGATCGCTCGGAGCAAGGACAGGTTACGGAACAAGAACCTAAATGCGGATTCTGTGAGGAGAAGCAGGGGCCATGGAGGTGAACAACATTTACCACATCTGGTTGAGAAATTGGCAAAGTCGCGCTCTACGTGAGGCTATCAAGGTCACATTGTGGCCGCGAGTGAGTTGTTGCAAGTATGTCCAGAGCGGTGAGACGTACAAAGGGGTACGTTAGGGCGTTTCACCTTGAGCTGAGGGGTGCAAGTGACCTATGGGCACGGAAACAATGAGGCCAACAAAAATAACAAGTGAAAGGAACGTACGAAGCATGGTTGGAGAGCGACGGACTGAAAGCACAGCCAACAAATTGCCCCTCTCTACAACCATTCCTCCGAAACGTCAACAGGAAACACGATGGTCGACTGTTAAACCTGAGCGGTCGGATCATGTGAGTCAGACGAACACATACGTGCGTTGCGGGCGATAGGCGAAGAGGCAAGGAGCACCGGGAGTGGCGGTGCAACTGGAGGGTTTGTAAGATATTGACCAACGATGGATCGCGCTCATTCCCCCGAAGAACGGCTCTCGGAAGCGCTCAAATAGCTTGTTCTGTGTGGCAGTAAGTAAAGAATGTGCCATCAGAACTCTTGCCACTATGTGGACCCGGGAATATTATGCCATTACCACACTCTGTGAGCCTAGGGTACACACTCCTTTCCGCCAGAAGAAAAGTAAATGTCATTCAGTGCCTTACAGATAGAGAACGGCACATGGGACACTCACAAAAGCCTATCGACTTGCCGTGGGTGCTGACAGCGTCTGAAACTCGGCTACGTCTACGACCTGTCCTACATTTCCGGCTGCTGGCCCGTCCTCGGGGTTTCTTCGGTGCGTGCTACTTCAGCGTCTCGCCGCCACTGTCTGATTTTAGTCCCTGGCAGGATGGGTACGAGGAGCTGAGCATCCCGGCGATCCTGATTGGACAACTTGGCCGATACATGTACGTATGGCTTCAGCTGTTCGCGTTCCCCCCCAAGAAAAGAAAAAGAACGGGCGAGTCAGTCTCGCGCGCGAAAAACAGGTGGATGGCGAGGCACGTACCTCACTGTGCGTAATTTCTTCGATGCTCGGTCCGACGAAGACTCGCACCTTCTCGTCAAGCAGACGGTATTTCGACGTGCCCCGGATGACGAATCGACCTGGTGCGCCAGTGCGGTGTCCACCGGGCAGAGCCGCTTGGCGGGTGCCTGCAAAAGTGTGGACGCGTTCAGGGCAGGTGGGCTGGCATGATGGAGCGCACCCTTGTAGAAATCCTTGTTACCACGCTTTGGGGTCAAAGCGCGCCGAGATGCTTTGGATAGGCAAACTAGGGTGGGATGCATGAGGGTTTGGGAGGTGACCCGGAAACGTGACAGTTTCAATACCTAAGGCCTAAACAGTGGTACACACAGCCCAACCAGCATACACTAGTACACTAGTAGCACCTAAGACTTGGGTTTCAAGCTACTGCTGAGTATTCAGCATTATTTAGTTGGGTTCGGTCCAAGTCTGCTCAAAATTCGAATCTTGACTACTGTAAGTACCTAACGAATGATTGGTGATAGACGCTGTAGGCCCACATCTCACGGTTCTAAAGTTGTCCAGACTCCACATTCGCGTATGATGTACTGTTAAGATGGACATACTCGCAAGGGTTCGTCGGAGAGCATACTTGGTAACTTCGTCAATGAAGGCTATGGCGTGGTACTTCGACAAGGAAACCTGAAACGCTGGGGTGAACATCATATAAACATCGTGCCAGTGTGATTCGGGCAATCTGATACGAACATGTATTCGGAGGTATTTTCCGAATCATCGGCCAGCTTGGACTACCAAGTTGGACAGAGGGTCACCTGTATTCAAACTTCAGTAACGGGGGAAACGCTCACACTGTCGGTGCACGACGCCACGCCCTGCTCGCCCCGAATGGTGTAGGCTTGCTTTGTTACGTTAGCTGTTAATCTGGGGACGGATCGACTGTCAGGTAGGCGAGCCGTTGGAGCGTTCATTACCGCCGAATTGAAGCTTGAGGGGTGCCACAAGCTCAGCGCCGCAAGGCTGCAGGGTGTAATGCGGCGTGCTAGATTCAAGATCAGCGCGCCCTGGAGAATCGGCGGTCAGGTCCACAGCCAGTCCGAGCAGGAGCTGGATTCTTCCAGCGCAAAATCAGTCAGTCGGAGTCAATTGTATGCAGTGGCGGTGCATACGGCTTAGTCATCGCTGTGCTGCAGTGTGTCAGCTTTTACTCAGCATGTGCATGTGTCATCCATGCAAAAATTTCCCACCATATAAGCCGACCACTCTGCTAGTCCTCGACCGTTCCCCCTCGCCTCGACGTGCTCGTATAGTCTGTGAGTCGATTTCCTGCGATTTCCTGTTGTTTTGTTACGCCGAGGTGTTCCCGGAAGTGAATAGAGTGGCGGGAGCAAGGGATGAGGAGGGGAACCCAGATGGATGGGTTGTAGCCCAAGCGGATGTCGGACTGGTGGGGTCCATTGACGCATCGATTCGTTTGCCGCTGCGTATTCGGTAGCTAAACGTCGACGTAGAGACAATTCGCAAGATGGGTCGCCGTCCAGCCCGCTGCTACCGTTATTGCAAGAACAAGCCCTACCCCAAATCCAGATACAACCGCGGTGTTCCGGACCCCAAGGTACTTTCTTGCCTTAGTGCCATGCCTACTGGCCGACCTTCCTTGCTAGATCCGTATCTTTGACCTAGGGCGCAAGCGCGCTTCTGTGGACGAATTCCCATTCTGCTGCCATCTTGTATCCGACGAGTATGAGCAACTTTCGTCCGAAGCTCTGGAAGCAGCTCGTATCTGTGCCAACAAGTATGTCACCAAGACGTCCGGAAAGGATTCTTTCCACTTGCGTGTTCGTGTCCACCCCTTTCACGTTTTGAGGATCAACAAGATGTTGTCCTGCGCTGGGGCCGATAGGTGGGCTTCCATGGCCATTGATAGCGCCAGCCGTCTGATGATTTCGTCGCAGGCTCCAGACTGGTATGCGTGGTGCTTGGGGCAAGCCATATGGTACAGTTGCCCGAGTCGACATTGGCCAGATCATCCTTTCCATCCGTTGCAAGGATTCTAATGCCCACGTCATTCAAGAGGCACTCCGTCGTGCTCGTTACAAGTTCCCCGGTCGCCAGAAGATCATTGTTTCCAAGAAGTGGGGATTTACGAATGTCAACAGAGAGGAGTACCTCAGACTCAAGGAAGAGAAACGCGTGTTGCAGTGCGTACCTTTTCCCGGTACATTTGATCATTTGCTGCTGTGTCTGATGACTGTGTGTCAGGGACGGTGCATATGTACAATACATTCGCCCCAGGGGTCCTCTAGAGGCCAACTTGCGCGCACAACTAAAGGCGTAAGGCATTCCCACGAGATGACGTTAGGTGTCGGTTTCGAGACTAGTATCGTTCAAGAATGCTACAGCCTTGATGCAGTTTGATCCGTGCTTTGTAAGTTGCGCTATCAGGGTAGCGGCATCCCTCGCGCCGCTATCTCCCAGCCGGAGATGAATGCATGCCCTTTATTCACTACGCCGTCCCAGCGTTTGCATGGATGGTGGCTAGGGGAACAAGGGCAAAGAGCAACCCCGACTTATATACTCGATGCAGTGCGAAACGTTGCAACTGGTTTCTCATGGCTGTAAATAGGGAACAGTTTCCATTTCAATACTTATTCAGGCCGCCCATCTGGTGACATAGCGAATGATGGCAATTTGATCGGAGTATCCCGCAAGTCGGCTTTCATTGGTGCCGAGCCGAACAAATGCAACGATTCTGCAAGGTATGGTGGGACGATTCTCCCGTTGCAAAGCTCCTTCTCATTACAGTCCCCCACAGGCGATCCTGTAACCAGATCAGACTGTGGGCCATGTGATCGCGCGGGAAAACTATCGGACTGCCACTGTCGGAGTAAACCGATGACAACCTTGCTGCGAGGCACTTTCCTCCTCAATATCTGATTGGCTGGACCACTTGAAGTTTGACAGTTAGTTTCAGGGATTTATCTTATCCTACTTTTAATCAATTCACGTGAGTTTGGATTTGGATTGCGCCATGCACTTTTCCATCTTCGCGATGGTACATGCCATTGTTCCAGAATCATATCAGACAAGTCATATGATGCTCCTCGCTCCCCACCCCACCGTTACCTATCAGCGTCATATGCCATCATGATCGGACAGTATTGACGAATCGCTGTCTCCACCAGAAAAAGAAGTGAGCGTCATCACTTTCTCGCGCAGTGGAGCGATGCCCAGCGCAGCAAGATATGCCACGTCGCAAAGTCGCAAAGCGAGCAGAGAGAAAAGCGACACGTCAAGAATAGAATGGGCCCGAGTCTCCCTCTTTTTTGTTTTTTTTTCTGTCTAGATTTGTTTGGTGGTGCCTATCAACGCCTTATCGATCGCCCTGCAGGGCGGTAGCCCGATACGAAATCAACAAGAATAGATCAACGGACTGCGGTGGATGGGGGCCGCCTGCCTCTCCGGGTCTTCGGAGTGATAATTGGTCCCGGAGGGATATATAAACTTGTCCTGTCGGCTCTTTGCTACTTCTACATCTCTTCCTCTTCCGATCACCATGGGTTGGAGTGACTTCTACCAGGATGCTTCCAATGACTTTGTAGGTCGCCTGACTGTCATCGATGGTCGGATCAAAGAAGGCTGTGAAAATGCCTTGATATTCTGATCAGAGTGATGCTATAGCACAACCAGGCCTCACTCTCCCACGAACTCGTCGCCGGTGCTGTTTCTTACGAGGTTCGTGCTCGCTCTATCCGAGCTCTGTTTCTCCACGCTGACTACCCTTGCGTATTATTGCATCTCCTAGATCGCCAAGGGGTACGAGAACCACCTAGCTAAGAACGGCAAGCCTGACAGCCATGCCAAGGCCAAGGAAATCATGTAAGCACACTGTCTCCCAGAGTGCCAGAGTGTCGATTTGATATCGTGTCGATGATAGTGCCGGCCTTGCTGGAGTTGCCGTCGACCGTTTGGCAGAAACCAAGGGTGTCAGTAGTTTTGCGTCTACTTTCCTTGTCGATCAATGGCTCATTGATCGTTGAAGAGGGACCTCTGGGATGAGCACGATAAGAGGAAGCACGAGTTGGATGGTGAGTCGAGGGGTGCGATTTGTTTTCGTTATCGAGTGCGTTGCTGATGCTCGGTTATGTTCAAATCAGCTGCTGAACAATTCTCGCAAAGAGTTTACGACGATGACTACAGCGGTGGAGGCGGAGGTGGCGGATATGGTGGTGGCGGATATGGGAGTGGCGGATATGGGGGAGGAGGAGGAGGATATGGAAGAAATGACGGATATGGGGGTGGTGGGTACGGAGCTAGCGTCGACGATGCCATCTAAGCTATGCGAATATCTGCTGTGGAGAACAAGGCGATTTGTTGTATTCATAAAGTAACGCTATGGTCAAATGACAGATCAGAAATCTGGGCTGCGGAGAATAGAGGATTATTGAAATCAATGCCAAAACTCATCCAGACCAGTTCGTTCCAGTATGAACTGCGATGTGTAAGTCCTTAATGACTGCTTCGAAACGACACCTGGGTGCTCGTCATGAATCATTACGGGGATCCAAGGTATCATACTACGTACATACTGAGTCACGCTGCGAACAAGCCTGGCAAGTACTTAGTGCCGTTCCACTGTGAATGATGTTCGGCCGGATACTTGACGAAATCCTAACCCTGTCTTTAAATCAACTGGCCAAGCAGACTGCTGCACTCACAGTGCACTATGCACAGGGGAGTTTGGCTTCTAGAAAGGTATGGACTTGAGTATCACTCTCGGTGCACTCCGCGCGATTATATCTACTCCCCGTCAGAATCCCGGTGGTGTTCCTATCTCTTCGACCCTCTGAACAGCCTGGTGCTTCCGAAGGGAAATCTCGCCACCTGTTCCTTATTGCCAGGGCAGCGTCAGAGTCGCAGTTTAGCGTCGGTTTTTGCCTTGTTCATTGGGCCAAAATTAATACCCCAGACCCCAGCACTGGGTTGCGCGCCAACGTGGGGTCCACCCACTCTTAGTAGTCTGAGACGATTGGGGCACGTGTCTAACTGACCTTGTTCATCCCGTTCCTCTCTTTCTCCCTCTAATCCGCGTCATCGCTTCTCTATGCCCGAAGACCTCCAAGATTATCTCATACTGATGACGGCCTCACAGATTCTGCTGTGCTCGTTCAAGTACAACGAGAACAGTGTTATGAAGACGCACTTTTCGTTGTCCTTGTGGCCTGTCCATGACTCATTCGTCTTCGCATTCCTTTCACAGTGCCATCAATACAGCGAGATGCCAGGGCAGAAGCCACAACGCCCACAAAACACTGCTGACAGCGTCGGGTTGACGACAAGTTGATTGATTTGATGTTGCATCGCATCAAGGATGTGTCTTGCTCGTGTATGCGTTTCATTTTAGTCGCTCGTGCATGATGCCCGCACCTCGGGTGCAATGTTCTCGAAACTCGAAGGTCGGTCGTTAGGAGCAAGACAAAGGCTGCCACGATCGGGGGTTACAAAGTCTTTCTCCATCTGTTGATAATCCACCCAAGGAAGCGCTTATGGACATCACACATAGAGCACAACCGAGCGTGTGCAGAGACATAGGTAGTCGGATCTAGTTTTTGTCACATAGTTTACACGCTCATCACGAATATTCCACTGAAAAGACAAGTGAATGTTATGTTTGCCGTGTCATGTGCGATCAAAAGAGTGTAGAGTGGTGGTAACCTTACCACCAATTACGATTGCGAGCTGTAAAGGCTTGGACAATCGACGAAGCGCGTTCCCTCAACCATCCCCTGTCAGTCTACAAAGGAAAGCATGTTGTGGAACCCCAGGCCATTTTGTTCGCGGGGGTCCTCATTTCACCTTCTCCCTGCAACTGTACGAGTGGATTCGTAGCATTGAACGCGATGGGCTTGGTGGCGAAGAAAAGAATGGGCGGCCTTTGGAAGAAGTCTAGTGCACGTTTCGGAGAAGTTCCGTTCTTCGCCAAGGCTGGGATAGTCGACGGTCTTTTCGCTGTAGGGTGCGAGGGTGCGAAATCGTTGTTGAATAGAGCCAGCTTTTCGTCGCAAGCGAGGAGTTGTTCGGGGAAAGAAATGAGAGACTTCGTCTGCTGTGTGTGTGAAGGAAGTGGGCGGTGGACGAAGCAGACACTGCGATTGTGACGTCGTTCTGCAGATTCTCTGCTGCGAACTCATCCGAGAAAACGACATATGTAGCCTCCGGAACGATATTTTCGGAACCTCGTGTTGTCACCGGCCAAAAAGCTTGTGGTCGGGAAAATGGCTTTAGAAAACAACATCGTATGGTTGTGGCAGAACAGGTTGGCGTCTATTGTAATGTTGGCAACATAAAGCTCGGTCGTGCTCGAGAGAGTATGTAGAAAAGATGGAAGGATGGAGAAATAGCGGGTCAAAAGACACGCTAGTATCCATGGTCGATTGAATGAGAGATGAAAGGGGTTCCTTCGCCGGCCATTTTATTTGCCATGCATGGCGTTCCTAGTTGCGTCGGCTAACAATTGGCAGGGAGTAGCCGATAGGGACATTTCAGTTTTGTGAGCATTCGGAGTTAGCACCGCCCAGCCAGCCTCGGCCTGTGATGGATAAGGACGATGCCATATTCATAACTCGCCTTTCTATCTTCCCGTGCCAGCCCGGTAGTTTGAATACAAAACGGGTATGGGCGCGGAAAGCGAGTCTCGTTAACGGCTACCCGAACGGAACGAGTCAACGAGGATATGGTCGATGGAGCATAAAGTGGGAATTACATTTTCACCCGCGGGCTGTGCAGCACGGCAGGCCTCCTGGATTCAAAGGTCGGTAGGACTTAGTAGCATGCGTCGACTTGGCAACATCAGTTTGGTACGAAACTTGAGCGTGCAGGCAGTGATTACGCGGTCTTCTTTGTAGTGGCGATCGCCGGTCTGGGGTAGCAAGTTTCTTTCTTCCGGTCGTCAAAAACCCATAACTGAAGTGAATTCCGAACGCTGATCTGTGAGTCGTCGTCACCATTCCGATGCCAGAGTTCACGACACACCTCTTGAAGAATACTAAAGCCGCGACACGGGATACTTTTCTGCGACGGGAGGAGACATCGGCACCATCCGCGATTTGCTACACGAATTCGTTGGATACGGCGGGGGGCAGCGAGGAAACGAAAAGGTTCTCCATGTTCGACGATGGGTAGGCAATATTTATGATAAGACTGGCCTGATACAGTTCGGACGTTTGCGGGGGTGAGGAAGTAGTATCCAACGATCGAAAAGGCGCGCTGACTATCGTTTGGACGCTGGCGGATAGTGGCAGGCGAGTGGACGGAATGATGAAGAAAGCCGTGTAGCCAGAAAGCAGCGCTCGTGGTTGCGTGGATTGTGATAGCGGAGATCTTCTGGCATTAATTCAGGGATATTTTCTCTGGTGGTTGAACAACTGCTTGGTGAAGCGAAAAATAAGGAAGTAAAGGGAAAGTTTTGAGGCCGACATTGCTGTTCAAAGCACACTTGTCAATGTGGCGGGCCACTGGCGGCAGACTGGTTTCCTGTAGCTGCCAGTGCCTGCGGTACCGTTCGCTCAGTACGGCGATGGTCTCCCCGGAACTACTCGTCGTCACTTCCGTTTAAACAGCCGATGTCTTCGAGACTTTATTGTCATTGTCGGAGGTTGGCCAAGTCCAGCGGTGCATGGAATGCCTCACCATATCAGATCCCGGATGGCCTGTGGACCGGGGACCAGCCTCCGAACAAGACTCAGGCTATAAGCAGTGCGTCTCTGCAAGTGTTCAAACCACCGCTTCTTCTCTCCTTCCTTTGCCTGGTGTCTGCTTCGTGCGCGTCTTTGATGCCAGTCACTGAGATCTTCGAGTCATGAGTCATGAATCTGCGTTGCCTATGCTGTCCTTTCACTGGAAGAAAGGTCACTTATCTGCGGACGCTCAAGAGTTGGCAACTTCGCTTGTCCATCAGGTCCTGGCTACGATCTCATGAGAGCGTACAGTATGGGTCGTTGTTACGTCGAGAACATGTGAGATGGCTGTTAGGTATGTTATCTGTGCACATAGGGAGAATAGCTACTGACTTCTTAGCTCGGGAAAAATGTTCAAATCCGCCTATAAGCTGCTGCTACTCTACAGGTAGAAGTCTGCAGGGTACGAGATCACGTCTGAAGCTATGGAATGAGTTTTTCTTTCTTCTTTTTTTTTTCGAGATGGAATGTGAGTTACTGAAACGACGATGCCAAATGTGAATCAGGTGGCATGCCGCGCCAGCGCCTGGCTATACTTCGAGAATAATGGGCCATGGCACTTCCTCGGCTGCTCTGAAGGTATACGCGGTACGCATGTGTGATACTGCAAGAGTATTTCCTTATCGTGGATAGGGGAACAACTCGACAAGCAACCTGGGCTCTGCAGCGCGTACGTGTGACGCGGGATTAGGGCATCTGAGCTTTGGTGCAGAGCCATCGCTTGTGCCATTCAAAGCCAACACCCATTGTCAAATTCACATCTCTGCATCTTCGTGAGGCGTCCAGGAAAATTGCCTCCTTACGTCGGGTCGTTGTGCAAAGCTTTTCTCTGGTTGTCTATTGCATCTTTTCGGCTGAAGTTCGTCTATCTTTGAAGGGCTGTTCTGGGTCTTGACGACAGGCTCATCAGGTCAGCGCGAGGCACGTTGATCATGTCAATCGACGCGTAACTGGTAATTATGTGATTGGGGTTATACACTACTCCTAAGCATTCTAAGCTTCAGGTTTTTTAAATTGTATTCTGATACACTCCTTCAAAAGATGGTCTGAGCGCCGCCAACGAAAACGTGTCTTCATTGTCTTTCCCAACCCGGGAAAGAAAGTGACAGCATTGCTTTGTCTTGGAGCACCGACCGCGAAGGCTCTCCAGATGCAAATTCATTACCGATATGTATGTTCGCCCACCCATGCCATTCTGGTCATACGGCTCGTCTGTCATTTTCATGGACATGCCATAACGCTGTAATTTTTCCATGTCACAGAGTCACGACAAAAAAAAAGCTGCGGGAGTGCGCTTTGATATACAAACACCGCCCTCAACGATATGGACAATAGGGTTTGGTGGAGTACGTTGCTTTCAGGGCTACTAAATCCCCGGCTATGAGCTTGGTTGGGTGAATCTTCGTTCCACTTGCCCGCGCTGTGCTCAGCTTGCAGTTTCCCCTCAGTGACCTTACTCCCATCATCGTCGACTTCATGTTTTTCGAAAGATTTCTACCAGCAATGGATCCCCCGTCAGGACTCTTACAACACTACCCACATTCCATCAACCGGAATTCGCTGACGCCCCTGCTTACGATCCCACACTCTTCCCCGATCCGTGGATGCAGTCTCCCCCCTCACTGGTCGCGTTTCCCGACACAACTTTACCCTCCACCCATTCGTTCTCCATCAGAATTGATGGCCCCCATTATGCTACGGGGAACTACCATGGTCGGGGCACGATGTACCCCGCGATAAACATGGTATCGCCGACTATCAATGTGAACAACGCCTACTTCCAGAAACCCTTCTATCCCATCGCTGGGATGATTACGCTGTCAGTGTCAAGTCAGCCAGAATATGCTGGGTCATCCGCATCTCCGTGGCAGCCCCCTCCGCGGGCAGATGGGGTGGGGGAATAGCGAGGTGGTCAGGAGATCGTAAGCAAACCTCATGCAGGTCCTTCTGTGGATCCGCTAAAGCGGTGGAACGATGTAAGTGAAAACGACCTGTCCTTGCACACATTTTTGTTGACTAGTGACGTTTTCGACGAACAATTAGAAGGGCGACAGGTACTAGTTCGTGAGGAATACGGTAAATGGATACTGATGAGGCGACAGAAACATCATGTCAGAAAGCACGATGGGCGGGGGTGTATGCATGTCGCATTTGTGCTGCGCTTGAGGTTGCTTCCCGCCGTGCGTGTTTGGTTTTACCGTGTCGGTTTCTTTGTGCTGATGGTACGTATGTATCTTAGTTGTCTAGAAAGGATGCGTTAAGAAGGCACATAAAAGTGCCACCCTCAGTTCGTAGAACTGCCGAAGAACATTGCGCTCGGGCTCCTGCGACCTCTCTGGAATGGCGCTGACGACAACATCCAGGCGGTGCGGGACGCGATGAGTTCCCTTCTATTTCTCGGGGGCCAATAAACTACAAGGATACACCACCTATTTCATTGACTCGTCTCCCAACACACGTCTTGTCGATCTCATCATGTAGCAATACCGCCACATTTACTCGATAGGCCCCTTGAGGTAAACCTGAATTCGTTCTTGCCAATCAACCTCGCTTGAAAGCGCGACGCTCAGTTGGTCTCCAAAACACTTGCGCCAAAGGTATCGTTCACGAGCGCTTTCAAACAAAGCGTGGCGTCATTGAGCTTGTGTTCCCTGTTTCCCTTGCCCGAGACTCTTCCCGTGAACGTAGCCCGACACTACGGCGGGCGTCGGCGCTCCTTGAAAAAAACGGTACTATCGCAGGACCCATCCGGAGTGCCTAGAGTTTATCGAAATTTTCTATAGGCTATCGAGCACAGTATCGCCGTACATGATAAAGGCTCCCCCGGTTGTGCACAAAGCGTCCCCGATGTCGACATGTTTGCCTTGTGTATAACACCCGCAACCCCGGGTGCCGGGGCGCGTATCTGAATACAAGACATGCCAAATTTTCCCCGTCTGATCCGATGAACAAAGCCTTGGGTGATTGCACGCACACCGGGGTTAGCCACAGATTTGAGGCGACGTCGGACTACCCGAAGGTATTAGATGTGGCGAAGGAGCAACGATCTCGATTCGGATCGAGCCCTGGGGGGTTCCGCCTGCGGTGCACGCGTCAATTGCAACAACATCCGAGTGTACATGGACCCACTGGTGCCGCCACCGCTTGGGTGTATAACACGGATATCGCGGTAGCGCGACGCTGACCCGGCGGCGTGCCGCTCCACAGCCGACCGGGACACGTAGGCTCAAAACGTTATCATTATTGATGCAACCTTCATTATTGTGCATGACCTATATTTTGGCGGGCGCCTCGGTGGTCGTAGCGAGGGATGAAAACGCCAGTTTCGGGCGCGCTTTGAGTTGCATTCACTCGGCACCGAGTCCCCACTGTCTATTTGACGCGACTCGGATATTCTGAATCCCGGCGTGAGTGGAAAAGGCAAGAATGGACTAGCCAAAAATATTTGTGGCTCCACCCTATGAACCTAACCAAATCGAAACACACACACCGTCTGTTTGACGTTCAATTGACAACCGCTACTTGCACCGGGAATCTCCTCGAGCCCGTGTGCTGACGGAGATTACTTTGAGCCAACAAAAGTGTTTAGGATGTCGATGGGTTGCCGTCCGGTGAACGATCGATCGGTGCGCGAGATTTGTGCGGAAACCTTAGCGGGTGTTTGGGGTGTGGTGGGCCTTCCGCCGCTAGGGCTAGGGGTGCTGAGCTATGACCCGTCGACAAGACAAAGGAAACGCGCGAAAAGGTCGCTCTGAAGGTCCACGTGCCCATCCGAACTTCAACCCGTCTCCCCGACGACCAGATGTGCTGTGACTCCATCGCGGGAGGCGATGTGGTAGATCCGTCCGCTGGCTCGGCGACTCCCCCAGGCGCTGACGACGAGCACGACAAGGGAGTGTCAGCGAGGGGACAGGGCGACTTGACGCGGGACCAGAGAGCACCACGCACGTCGCCGTCTCGTTTACACCGACGCTGTGTATGATGTGATACAACCGCACGCGCCAACGTGGTAGTCCACCGGATACCGGTGCTCCGCGACGTGATTCTTTGCCACGGGTCGCTGATGCCGGTGACTGACTGAGATGATGCGAAGCAGAAAAGCGGTCACCGTATGCTGAGTGGCACAGACATCCATTGCAGTAAGGGGGGTAGGCCGGGCAAGAAAATTACTCAGACGGATGCCCAAATGACCGAGGGAGGGGAAGGCACATTCGCCAGGAGTTATACAACAAGCTCGTTGTATCTGCGCTACCTTTTAGAGAACATTGGAAAACACAGGAATCTCAGTTCCGAACTGAAAATCAGATAAGAACGAAATAAAACCTCGTTAGACGTTGCCGAAATTTTGACCCAGACGGCGATGTTATCACCTGTGCGACGACGTCCTCATTGCAATGAGGAGCACTCTGCTTAGCTTGGCTGCTTGAAGTTATGCCAGTGATTTTGCCCAGGGAAACACTTACCGTGGCTTACTCTGTCGGATGACCTCTATGAAGCAAAATTGTCGCGAGGGAAGCGACAAAATTCTACTCTACAGCCCGGTTTGACTCGAGGGTGAGCGCTTGAACCTGAGCTGTAGCCTCCACCCAGTCTGGCGGTGCACAGGGTCTTACCCTCTCGATTAGATTATGTAATCTTTCTAGTTGTCGCATCCAGACTGCGAGTAGTATTGTGCACGGTGGATCGGACGCTCTCACCGACGCCAGCCTGTTTCAGATGAATTGCGAGACAGGGATCAGAACAAAATTATAAGTAGGCCCAGCCGCTCGGTACGTTTCTCCCGTCTTACCCCGTCTTTGGCGCCTGGTCTGTCCCTCGACATCACTTTCTGCAAAGTGAAGATTTTTCAGTCAACTGGGAGGGCTGACTGGTATCTCGACTTTGTTATTGACCACTCGGGAGAGCATGAGATTACAGGACGTTTCCTTCGAGTCGTATGCGTTGTCGGTGATTGACTCGGGCCGTGCTCAGGTACGTCACTTGGCGGAAAGAACGGGAAGATAGCTCACTTGTCTTCCAGTAGAGTGTATAAGAAATAGCCATGTGTGTCAAAAGACGGTCCAATTTGCCCTGCCAGGTTCGTGGAATAACGCCGACGGATCCATCTAGGCTACTCTCTCTGCTAATGGGGGTGTCAAGTACCACCCTAGCTATGTGTGCGGTTCCAGGGGGTCGGCAATCGTCGGAGAGTGCTGTCGGCAGCCCATACCACCCGTAGACACGTTCTGTGGTGGTTCGTGAAATGGGTGGTACCTCCCCGGATGAGGCGTGGCCGCCTGATACGACGATGCCTGTCAAAAAACGGGAGGCGCATACACAACCTGGGGCGAGGTAGTGCCAGTGTCAGTGGCACATCCATGATATCAGTGGGAATGATCTAACGGTGGTGCATGTCGTAGGCTGCTAAGGGAGACATTGGTCGTGTAGCTGCGCCAGCGTTCCTTGAGCTTGAGCTTGGGGAGAAAGTCCACGTCTTCGTCGGTCGGCAAAACAAACCAGCTCCTCTTGCATTGGTTCCTATTGTACGGCCAAGGAGTGGCGAATCGAGGTCAACTCAGCGTACGTAACGCCGAACGTGCCGCCGTCTATTCATCTGGGCTTGAACACCGAGTTGTCAAAGCGTTATCTAGCACGTTCGTCGTTGACACCGCCTTGTCAGAACTCCCCGAGTGTCAAGTAGCTGGCGGTTCACTTTGGATCAGATCTAACGCGCGCAGTAACCCTCCCAGTGTCCATTGGTTCCCCCCTTTTCCATTCATTCTCGGTCGTCCACCTGCAGACCACGATAACGAGCCGTTCTTTCGCTCAGTGAGCATGGGGAAGTGAATTCTTCCCGCCAATTAGTGCACACCTAAACACGTCTAAAAGGGGATATACACCGCTTTGCGGGTGGACCACAGATGCGGATCGACAGGTTCCGAAGGCGCTCTTGAGCACATCTTTCTCTCTTCTATGGAATAGGATCAATTCCTGTCAAATTAGATTGCCGAGGGGACGTCAAAGGTGTTCCGGAAACCCCCCTGAAGACAACGTGGCCTCATTTGTCTGCAAAGAGGTTGACAGCGTTGCTTTGTCCAAACTATGGGCTATTATGGGTCCACAGAACCAATGCGGTCATCCATCTTACCGCGACAAGCGCGCTATACAATCTAGTCACACGACTTGTCACTTCCATAGACTTGCCATGGCGAACCCTGTGCCTTTTCATTTTACAGTATCACAGGAGCACGCGGGAGCGCGCGCTCCGGCATATAGATCACATCTCAAACGGTGCGAACAATCGGGATCCTTGGTGTCACGTCGGTTTGAGACTTGGGGGCACTGCATATAAAGTCTGCCTGCTGGACTTCCGTCGCCCCTGCGACTGCTGTTCTAGTCTGCGATCTCCCCCTCCCCCCCCTCCAGCAATGTTCACGGAAAATCTCTACTACACGGGGTCAACTCCTCAAGACGCGTACACGCAAGCTCCCTCCACCGGATTCGTTGATGACATTCCATCGCTCTACCCGACGTTCTACCCTCAGATTCCCGACCTTTGGTCCACATCTGGGACGCTCCCTAGTGCTACGCAGCATGCCCCTTCTTCGTACTTCGCAGCCGCCGAGCTTCCACAATATGCCACTGAAAGCTACCCCAGTCAAAGCACCCTTCGTCCCACGGGAAATATGGTCACGCAGAACTTCCAGATCAACCATGCCTATTTCAAGCAGCCCATATATCCCCCGGGGGGGATGCACGCGGGGGGCGTCGCCGCCCCACCGACCATGCCAGCTTACCAAGAACAAGCTCGACAAGCCATGTACACCTGGCCGTATTCTCACACGGTGCCGACGGCGACGACACATCGGCAAGATTGGCGGGCCACTGAAGCGCAGAGTGTTGCAGATGCCGGACATCCAACGGCATACAGCCAAGATTCTTCTTGGGCTACCGTCGGGACCGGCGTCCAACTCACAGGCCAGCAGGGGTATCAAGCTGGTCCGTCTCCCTCCGGACCAGAAAACACAACTGAGATCCGGACAAACTTTGTGAGCGTACCATCCTCTGAGTCGATGTTTCATCTAGCTAATATTTATCCGACGACAGCGTGGCGATAAAGAGTACTTGTGTGACAATTGTTGCCAGTGGGTGCTAGAACGACGGCGGAAGTACCACAACCGCAAACACGATGACAGCAATGGGATTTATATCTGTCGGATATGCGAATATCTTGGGAGGATTTGCAAGCCGTGAGTGTAGAACAGAGGTTCTTGTACACTGGAACTGTGAACTAACTCTTGGCGGCGCGTTTCTTCCAGGCTATCTAGAAAAGACGCGCTCAAGCGTCACCAGGATGTCGTACACCCCGAATTCAGGGAGCTCTCGACAGACCTCTCCCTCAATCTCTTGGCGCCCAGGAAGAAGGGAGTTTTTGAGAACCTGCGTCCCCTCGAGCGGGCTATCGATCGTATTCGACCACGCCTCAAGAAGACCTCTGCCTGAGCGGGTCATGAAAAAAAAAAAAAACTCTTTGGACTCGAAAAGTGTCGCTGTGCTCTTACACACACCCCTATTATGTTTCTCGCTTTCTGAATTCTGCGCTTGTTCTCCCGCTTTCCCAGTCCTCCATCTTTCCTTTCTCTCACTAGTATTCTTTGTATCTTTTACTGAACCAATCATCAAACCGACTGCCATGCGTGTGCTAATCCGTAATACGACAATGAAACATGCATGGCATCAAAGCATCATCGTTCGCTTGTCCCTGCTTATCACATATTATTTCCTTTTTAAAATGAGTGACGAGAATGTTGCTGCTTAAGGCAATAAGGTGTCTTTAGACTTTGAAGGATCCTGTCAACCTGTCCGTGCCAAAACGCATGCCGAGTATGTAAGGCCTGAAGCCCCGCCAATCGTTCAATTCGTATACAGTCGACTCTGTCGCAACTCATGCCCTTCGGAACCGGTCCTGGAGCATGGGTTATGGGGTGTATGGGTTGTCAGGGAGGCCATACAGGGGTAGCCGAGCACTCGGTGCGTCCAAGGATGTACGGGTTACAGGGTGTATGGGTTATATCAGAGTCGACGGCATGTAGAAAGTAGTACGAAGCCCGAACAGAAAATGAGGCAAGAAAGCGAGGCTGAGGTCGAAGAAATTCGACCTTCTGATTTTAATGAGACTGTTAGCGGCTTCTCGACACACAGCGCGTTGGAGATTCGGGCCTTATCCCTATTTTCTAGTAGGCCTTCTTCCCGTGTTTGAAGAACCAGGTTGATTGACACGACACCAGGCTCGTTCCAGTGAACCCGGGAATTACTGGGCAGGAGTTCATCTCGATCACAGCCTGTTTCTTCAGGGGTTTGGTGACTATCGAGACGCGCGCAGACTGGGATCAAAACAAAAAATCTTTTCTTTTGATTGACCTCGAATCCCAGTCCAGTCAGGGAGACAGAAGAGAGACAGAAAGAGAAGAACGGGAGAAACAGCACAGTGAGAATGGCAGAGGTAACGTCAACGAGTGTGGTATCCAGTGTAGTCAACGAGCATAACTAGCCTTGGGCGGTTCCGGGGAAAAAAAAACAAAACAAAGCGTTCAGTTGCAGGCAACGGTGTAACAAGGACATCAATGCGAACCTCCTTCGAATAAAGAGGGAGAAAAAAAGCGCAACGGTACTATGCAAAGGATTACGTGGTTCCATACGAGTGAGATTAATTCCTGCAACAAAATCTGACAAGAGAGGGGATACTAGGCGATGTTATAATGGCGAGGTCACGTCAGGTATATCCACGGAACAGAAAAGACAATATAGTCTGCGTGTCGGTCATCAAGAAAGAAAGAAGAAGCAGAAAACGAAAACGAGGCGATGCATGAGCGCAGGGAGGGAGAGGGGTTAACTGCCTCAAAGATCCGCACCGACGGCGTTCATAACGTACAGTACCTGCTGTGGTCTCACGAACAGACCCATGGATTCTGACGCAGACATGTCGCTCGGGGCGGGCGATGCGCTCCGCATGCGCTTCATTCTGTCGAACCCGACGTGTAGCTGGTCTCCCTCTCTCTTCGTGCCGCCGAATCCCTTGAGTGTCGACGTGCCGTTGCCCCAGTCCGTCTTGCGTCGTCGTGTCGGACGAGTATCATCGCCAGCACCAAACTCCCATTCGGAGCCGTTGCTGCCGATGTCAAAGTACCGAATGCCACCCCAAGAGCCGTCGCACCATGCACGGCCATCACTGAGGTCGCCGACCCAGGTGTCGATGGGTACTTCAACGCCGACCCACGGTCCAGTCTCGCCGAGGACCTCTCCAATATATCGTGCAAACGCGCGGAACCGCTTCCGCTTCGAAGAAATAATACAAGGAATGCCAATGTCGAGTGTTGCTCCTGGTGGCACTGTGGATGCGAGGGTCGAGTCGGTGAGAGTGAGCTCGGGCGATGATTTGGTCTCTGGCGTTCGCGTCGAAGTAGTAACCGTTTCAATGCTCTCTCGCCCAGCGAGGGTCTCGTCGGAAGTTTGGTCTTCTTCAAGTGGAGGGGGGGTCACGATGGGGTCCGTCCCTTGTTCGGGGACCTCGGGCGCAGTATAGACAGTGTGTAGGTTCGTCTCTGTGTCGTCGTCATTGTCGCCTGGTAGCTCGGACGGCGACACCGAGGGCGTGTTTTCCTTGTCGCCCGCCTTCGACCCTTGCCCTTTTTCAATATCCACGCAACCGATACGCGGGGAAGGTGAGGGAGACGGTTTCTTGCTTTCGTTCTTTTCTACCACGTTTTTCCCCAACGATTTCTTCTGTGCGACTGGCGTGATACGTCCGGTGGATGGCAACCGTTTCGCTGTTGCTGCGGGACTGATCTTGGTAGCGTCCTTGTCTGGATGTCGTGCAGGGGTTCGAGTAGAAATAATTGAGACACCAGACGAGACGCGGGCCCGGGTTGCCGCAACGCCTGCTGGCCCTGGTCCTGTTACGTTGGATGTGGTGCTCTTTTTGGCAGTCGTCCCAACAGTTCGCGTGCTGACAGTCGACAAGGTGGATCCGCCAGATATTTTGCGAGATCGTGCGTCATTGGAGCCTGTCGAGGTGGGCGTGGCAACTTCGGACGGTGCAGTGCGGAACGTGGACGTTTCAGACGTCGCCGAGGAGAGACTAGAGTTCGGACGTTGCACGGAGGATGGTATACGGAGAGTGGATAGGCCGTTTGTTCCGTGATGGGACGAATGATGAGGGGGGCGGAGTGTAGTGGAATGTCGGGGGCGAGCGGAAGAGACGCGGTGTCTGTTGGACGTCGACGAGGATGGCGTCCGCATAGATGCTGCGCTGGATGTGATAATCTTGGACAGAGTGGGTCGTCCGTTTGGAGAGCTGGTGACTGACGGAGTTGGCGTTGAATTGCCGTCATGGTCATCGTCGCCTTCATCGTCGCCCTCTTTTTCCCTCATACGCGATTCGTGGTCGTCTGCGCCGGCGATTGAGCGGCTTGAAACCGTGTTTATTGACGGTGATCTCCGATGACCCACAACATGCCCATGACCACGCGCTTTTCCCGTGCCAGTTCGTACGCTCGTGACGCTCGCAGAATCTGGCGTAAGCTTTGAGTCGGGTCTCTCGTTCGCGCGGGAAGTCGTGCTCTGATTGCGCACCCTGGGTGCACCGGATGGCGTGAGGGTATTCGTACTACGAGCAACGCTGCGTATCGAACTCCCTGAGCTCGCAAGGTTCCCATCCCTACCAGATTTCGAAGCAGGAACAGTGCGTGAGAGGACAGAGGCGCGGAGGGAATGGACTGAGATTGAGTCCGAGTCTGCATCGCCGGTCCCGCGGATCAAGGAAGGGCGAAGAGCACGAGACAAGTGAGGATTTCGGAGTGTGTGATGTGGTGCGGGGGAGATAAGGTCCTCGACAGGAACTTCGATCTCTGGAAGTATTACAACAAACCGATTGCAGATGCATTCAACACACACGGGTAAGAATGATCAATGAGCAAAGCAGGATTTTGAGAATAAACTGCACCTTGCGAGATCTCCTTGATTGACCAGCCCTCGAGGGCATCGAAGCCACCCTCCTGGCGTATACCCATCCATCGCTTTCTGATCCATCTTAGCAAATCAACGCGTGCGTCTTCCACCTGGGCACGAATCTGAGACGTCTGCGAAAGCATTGTTGCATCTGTGTCCGTAGCGTGCGGGCGCAGGAGTATGCTGGACACCAGTGTCTGGAAGCGAATAGCAATGAATCAAGACTCGTAGCAATCACGGTGGGGTCACGAACACACCTGATAGACAGTCGGAGCATAGCGCTCACTCATCCCTCGCTTAAGCGCCTCCATAACCCAGCCCACTCTCTCCCCGTCTTCAAACCCAACCCCATCGCCTTCCAACATCTCGACCCATTCTGCCTGTTCAAAGGACGCCTCGCTCTCCCTCACAAGACATTCATCAATTGTTTTCTGCGCCGCTGACACCATCTCCCGCGACACATCCGCCCACGCATCGATGGCGGCATCCAGCTTTTTCATCGCATGTTGAGCGGCGAACAGTAACGGAAAGACGTTGGTAGGCATTGTACGCTTACCAACGCCCTTGACGACGCTATCCCGTATCTTCTGAGGTAGCCCGGCGAATTCAGCGTTACACCAGCCTTCTCCAAAGAGACCGACAAGCGCGCGGCGGGCACCGCGTTCGAGGAAGTTGTTCGCGACGTCATCTGCCAGCGCGAAATCGAGCACACGTGGGACTCTGCGCGCACACTGGCGACACCGACACCCGCCAGTACCCCACTTGGCGCCGGTGATGCGTTCGTATTCGTCGAATTCGAGGAATGCGTGGTAGAGGCCATGGAGCATCTCGTACACAATGCGTGCTTGAATCTCGCTGTGGAGGTGAGAGAGCGAAAGATAGTTTGCCGATCGAAGAATGGCGAACGCGGTATCAAGGTCATACGTCCGATGAGAGAAGACGAGGGTGCCCGTATAGATGTAGCCCAGCGTGAAGTGAAGGGATGCGGGGGTGAACGGCGGAGACGGGAGTGTCACTGTCAATGGTTCACCGGGTGCGGGTGACCCAGCTGCGATCGTCACTTTGGAGCCCCACGTGAGGAGTTGCGCTCGGAAATAGGGCGAACGCGAGACGAGAATGAAACGGTGTGAGGAGAATATTGCAGTGGTATGCTCGGGATTTGATGTCGAGAATGAACCGGTGAGGGAGATGCGGATGTCTGAGTAGAGCCGGGAACGCCACATGTAAACGAGGTCTTTGCGGAGCTTGTCGATGCGATTCTCCTCGGCGTCGACGAGCTCACGCGATTCGGAGGTATCAAAGAGAAACTCGAAAGCCTCTCCAAGGCCCTTTCCAGTGTAGAGGTACTCCAGTTCGTTGGAGAAGAGTGCTGGAGAGATTTGCTGCGGGATTCGGAGCACACCACCTTGGTTGGTGGATGGAGATGGGGAGGAGGCGCGGTATGGGGAAGGGGAGCGTGAGTTGTGAGCATAATCGAGAGTCAGATTTAACGATACTGATGATTGGGCGGGAGCTGGGGAAGGAGTGGACGAGTACGGGGTCGGGGACGTGATGGGCGGAGGGCGAAACGAAAAGTAGCGGGCCTGGAACGAAGGTGGGGCTCGCGCATAAACGATCGCTAGAAAGAGGTGAGCCGACGAGGACGTCCGTGATGGTCGTGCACACCTTTGTGGCCCCAGACCTCCTCCGTACTGTCGTGATCGTCGTCTGGATGCAATTCCCATACAACATCCGGGTAGCGATCCTTGGCGTTGTGGAAGAGTTCGAGGAGGTCGCTTTGCCAGGTTTGAGTGGAGAGGCGAGATGCCTCGGGAATTCCGGGGGGAGGAAGGCTGTTCGTCGCCATGGACGATGAGGACGACGTGTTGGACGACGGCAACGACGACGACGAGGGACGACCTGGAGGCACTGCCGGACGCAAAACACGTGTTTTCAGGTTAGGGTTCCGTTTCCGGAGACCTATTACAGGGGGGGTTGCAGAAGGGGGGTCACATAGATGCACGATGGTCAAGAGGTCCAAGAAATGGCAGCGGGCACGGCGCGACGAGCATCTCGACACGAAGCCGGGCAGCCTTGTCGGGAACGATGATGACCACGACGATGATCCACCTGGAATCGACGTCCCCGTGGCCATGTGGGTATGTCTTGGCGCCAATTCTGTCTCTGCGGTCCTGCTGACCTCACGCAAGGATTTTGACCACTGCGACCCGCGCAGGTGCTCCGGAAAGAAGCTCGCTAGACTCGGCCTCATCAAGGAACTGAGAGTCGGGCATCGCTTCCGTGGCATCGTCGTATCGTGAGTCCTTGTTCATCCAGAGTTCACGATCCTCATTTCCTCTCGTGTGCAAGACCCAACGCCACTTGCGTCATAAGTCCTGCCGATAGAGACATCATCTCCAAGGATGGGATCGCGGTCGTCGAGTGTTCATGGGCACGGCTCGCCGATGTCCCCTTTTCAAAGATAGCAAGTCCCCACGAGCGCTTGTGTACGTTGTTGCCACCCGACGCCTTTCGAGCTTACGACATGATTCAGTACCCTATCTTCTCGCAACCAACCCCACGAACTATGGCAAACCATGGAAACTCAACTGCGTGGAAGCTCTTGCAGCTGCTTTCTACATTACCAGATTCGACCAACATGCAGAGACCTTGTTGGGTGGATTCGGCTGGGGTGGCGCATTCTGGGAGGTTAATGGGCGAGTGTACTGCCGTGCGTATCATACACCTGCCTGATCTCACTTATAGGGCACTTTTAGAGAGATACAAGACATGCAAGTCTGCAGAGGAGGTTGCCGCGACGCAGGATGCGATTCTCGCCGAACTCGAAAAAAGCTACGAAGAATCACGCAAAGATAAAGGCAAAGGTCCGTTTATCGTATTTGTGAATCCATCAGTCTGTACATCGCATGAACTGGGTTGATTATTCATACACAGAATATGCGTCAAGCAATGTGGAGGATCTCTTGGTTCCTAATCCCAACCACGCTCCAGTTGTTCCTGTGGATGAATCCGAGGAAGAAGGAGATGGATAGATCTGCGGCGAGTTGTCGGGCTCCTGTACGGCATCGCTTCGAGTGTGAGGCGATCCTTATAATTCTGTACGACGCGGGTGGATAAATCCAAACACTGAAATCTTAAGTGACTTTGCCAATAGCCGCAAGAAAACATTTAATTATTTAAAAACTCAGATGGAACTAAACCCTAGTTAATACCATCCCCACCAGTCAACAACTTCATCACCTTTCTTACAAGGAGTATCATTTACACAATAGAGTCAAGCCTAACTGTTACTCTAGTATCACTTGTTGCAGCTTAGAGCCTGTTTGGTAGCCCAGTATTTTGCCTATAAGCTCAATTATAAGCTCAATTATACAGTATTGGTTGAGAAACTCTCTGCTCCTTCAGGGTAATTTGGCATCACATCATCACACCATCTGGGTGAAACTTGGAGCTTGAAAATTTGCCCTCCAACAATCTTGAGTATGCCTCCCTCTCTCTCCAGGCTAGCCAAGCACCTCCTCAGACATTGCTATGCATATGCATAGAACCTAGCAGTCACCACTCCTTGGAGTCTGCATATCCTAGATGTAAGGGGTCTCTGGGCTATGCATGGAGCAGCAGATGAGCAGATCCTAATGTGTAGATTGTGGAGAACTAGCTAAGGATATGGGTACAAAAAGATCACATATAGTATACATAAATACCTAGGTAGAGCTGTACCCATCTGGAGGGAGTATGTGAGAATCTGCTATACAAGAATGAGAGATGTTTAGTGGGATTTGCAGGTAACTGTGACCACAGCAAGAGATGTGGCAAGGGGGGAGCATACTGTACATCTGTGTGATAGGAGAAGTGTGTGTTATGCAGGGCATACCTTGAGGAATGGACTGGGAGTTCTTATGAGCAGGACACTCACAAAGAGGTACAACTCAGCTCACAAGACAATAGACTATATGTTACAGTTTCCTATAAACTTGACCATGCAGCTGGATTCTTTAACATCACTGCCTTACATCTGGATGACCATTTCATGTTCCCCCTTCTGTGGGATCTGATCTACCTCTGTTGGAGGAGTTCCTTACTTGTTACTTCAATCTTCTTGCAATCCTCTGATCTAACTTGATTTGTACTATACACATAGATATTCCTTATCTGGATGATAACTCTTACACAATGCATCTCTTATTGCACTGCATTTCCCCATATCCTATATTGGATATCTCCAACTATTATAGATGGCATATATCAAATCCAGTTGGTACAGCTCTGTTTGAGTATTTATACAAGTTCATGTACCAGTAGTGTTGAAGTGGAACAGGCTCAAAGCTTCAAACAGCATCAAGTACAGTGCAACATAGACAAAAGAAGATGAGGCAGCAGTGATGAGACTCACACTTGTTCTCAGAGGGATGGAACCAGCTTGGTAACCAAGGAGCACTTGGTATGGAACAATAATAGATGCTTAGTGTTGGTCCTCTGCAAGAGAGAGGTCCAGGTGATGGTAGGAGGAAAAGTGCTTAGAGTGTTTCTTCTATTGGGGGTGGAAATGGTCTACCTTATATACAAAGAGAAATAAGGTTTAAGCAGAGCTTAAACTGGATATAGGGAACAATGGCTATAAATATATGTGTTGCTATTGGTTAGGTAAATAGAAAAGATAAGAGTGACTAATGCCATTGGTTGATAAGGAATGATGCAATATGACATCATGATGATGTCATGGGTCTAGACTTGATGAATAAGAATAGAATGGTCTAGATCCTACTAAGCCCATAACAAGAACTGAATAGCATAAATGAATAAAACTAAATAATAAATTCAACACTCCCCTTTGCTAGTCATGTTTGTGGAGTCATGGGAGTGAGTGTGTAATCTTGGAGGGAGATAATCCTTCCCAGATCACACAATCCAAACCTTGACAATCACAACTGATTCAAAAGTCTGTCAGCAGAGTCACTTTGCCAATGAAGGCCTTGTCTCTCTGAGACAACCTCTAAGGTCACTTTGCTAGTTAAAGCCTCATCTCCTTAGGGTCCCAAGTGATCAGTGTGAATCTTCTTCTGCTTTCCTCAAAATGTTGCCATGTAAGATTCTTTGTGAAAATATCTGCCACTTGTTCTCCAGTAGGGATGTACAGTGACTCCAAAAACCCTTTCAATGTTTCACCCTGACACAGTATGAGAAGCACACTGCAAACACCCCTGGGAATTTCACTTAGGTGTAGGGAAGCCAAACAAAGTGCAAACATTTGGCTACAAATCAGTCTCTTGGTCATGTGATGTAGCCCAGACATGGCAGAGATATGGCCATTTTAAAACAGCAATGTCATTGAAAGGATATCTTAGTATTATTAGTACTTGGTATAACCTCCTTTGGCCTTGAGGACAGCCTCAACCCTTTTAGGCATGCTTTCAATCAACTTCTGACACTCCTCAGCTGGTATTTCTTCCCAAACCACTTGAATCCTCTTCCATAACTCCAAAACTCCCTTAGGAGGATATTCATACTCTGCCAGTCTCCTTTTGAGATAACCCCAAAGGTGTTCAATGGGGTTTAGGTTAGGAGACTGTGCAGGCCACCTGTTATGTGTACATGTAGTCCTAGCTGTCAAGCACACTTCAATAGTAGTGTGAGACTAATAGAGACCCAATTCTCACTATCTATTATGACTCCCTACAGGCTCTCCTATGCAATATCTTCATTTGTCAGTTCTTTGTCTACTCTGGTATTCCCATCCCCCTATGTCAACAACTTGTTCCCTCCATTGTCCCTGGAAGATGTAGTAATCCCCCTCAATAAGGAAATGCTGCTGTTATATCTCAATCTGTTGACCATTCTGTAAGCTGTACTTCCTTATTTGTACTATAGGTGTTACACTTCCCTATCTGGACATTACCACTCCCATGGTGTATCTCTTGTTACATTGCATTTCCCCCATTCCCATATTGAGTAACTCCAACTACCATAGATGGTATTACCATATCTAGTTGGTACAGCTCTGCTTGAGTATTTATACAAGTTCATGTACTATATGGATCCCTAGCTAGTTCTACACAATCTATGCATAGTTGCTAGCCATCCATGAGTCCAACCTAAGGGAAGGATAGTGAGACCAGGATCTCTATTAGTCTCACACTACTACAAAAGTGTGCTTGACAGCTAGGACTACACATATGTGTAACAAAAGAACTAGCTCGTCCCTTGACCCCTGCTGTTTAGCAGAAGGGTCCGAATTTTCGACACCATGTCATATTACACACCTAGGGAGGACAAAGAACATGCAGAGGTGTTCTACACTGAGGATGAAGGAACTCCATCCCAAACAAACCAGCCCCTGCCCTATGAGAACCCCTATCAAAGTGGTTTGCCAATACTGTGAAAGATCGCAGGAAGACCCTCCCCTGCTGCAAACCCCATATGAAGGAGAAGACTTTCCTCCATGTTATTAGCCCCTGCACAATCAGCCATACCTGTTGTTACCACCCAAGAACCACCTGTCCTATCCCCTCTCCCTTCACCTCAAATCCACATACAACCTCCTATCTTGGAACCTTTGGAGTCCTCAGATCATGACGAAGAAATGGCCAATACAACCCAAAGAAATAAAGATGACAGGAAAGGAGAGCTCTGTGCAGCCCTTCTCAGAGATTTTAACAGACAGTCTGAGGACACAGAATGATGGATCATATCAATGAATGCTTACTTTGCAATCAACAATCACATCTACAAGAAAGATGAACTGGCAATGATCCTCACCTGCCTAAACAAGCTCACAAAAGGGAGAGGAGCCACATTTGCAGAAAGTTGGTATAACAAGGCTTCCAATTCCACCTATGATGAGTTCCTAGCCACCTTCCATACAGCATTCGTTCCTTCAGGGTTAAAAAAATGGGCTAGGAATACAATCTACAATTTAAAGCAAAGTGAATTCCTTGACACCGAGGAAAAGAATATCCTCCAACATTTAAGAAGAGAGAATTTTGATTCCTACACTACCATATTTGAACTACAAGCCTATTGCAGTGGGCTTGAGGAAGAGCATGATGATATTCTCATTGATGTTCTTTGAAGAGGAGTAGATGGGAAATTGGCCAATACCATGGCCATCCTCAATCCTCAACCAGAGACATGGAAAGACTGGATCAAACAAGTACACACCTTCAATGAGAATTTCTGAAGGCTCAAGAAAATCCAGGAGCAGACTCATTACCTTCTGTTCACCTCATCACCTTGGATGACTCCTGCTCATAACCCAAACACCATGGATATCGATTCTGTCTGTCTCACCCCTACAGAAAGAGTGGAGCATATGTGTTACACATACACATAGTTCCTAGCTGTCAAGCACGCCTTGATAGTGGCATGAGACTAATAGAGATCCTGGTCTCACTATCCCCTCACAAAGGGACTTGTGGATGACTAGCAACTACACATAGATTGCATAGAACTAGCTAGGGAAAAGTACTGTACATGGACTTGTATAAATACCCAAGCATTGCTGTACCAACTGGATGTGGTAGTACCACCTATAGTAGTTGGAGTTACTCGATATGGGAATGAGGGAAACATAGCATGATGAGAGATGTGCCATGAGAGTGGTAACATCCGAATGTGGAAGTGTAACTGTAGAAGTACAAATAAGGAAGGCAAGCTCACAGGATAGTTAACAGATCAAGGTATAGCAGCAGGGTTTCCTCATTGAGGGGAATCACCACATCTAATGGGTTTAGGAAGGGGGAGAGAGTTGTCCATGTATGATGATGGAAATAGTGTGCCGAGGGAAGGACTAGTGAACGCAACTGTAGATTGGGTGAGCCTGTATTGTACCATAACATTACCCCTGGTGTAGTTCTGAGGCACCAACTCAGAAATCCTCAGAGGAGATGGATGAAGGGGTGAGTAGCTTCTACTGGGAGTTTTGTGAATTGGCAGTACTTCTGTTATAGGGGTTTGTCTGAGTACAGGCTGCAGCCACATGTCCAGATCCTCCACAGGTGGTACAGAGGTGGAGGGGACAAGCATATTGTGGATGTCCTGGAGCAGAGGTGTGGCAGAATAGACAGGAGTAGTAAATGCAGTCGACTTGATAATGGTTGAGCGATCCGCAACAGTGACATGCCACCCTCCTTCTGCGTGCCAGGGTAATGGTCGGTGAACCATCCTCACTGGTCCTGTCCCTTGTCTTGCTGTCTGAGGTCTGTCCCAGTCTGATTCTAAGAGCTTGGGCATAGGTGGATCTGCTTTGGTGTGGTCTGGGAGGTACCTGTGCTGTGGAATTGGGGTCGGGCGGTGGAGTGGCCAGGATGAGAGTGGCGAAGTTGACTGGCAGTGGCAGAATGGGTAAGGGCTGCAGTGATACTGAGTGTGGTAGGATAGGAACTGGAGAGCTGAGTCAGGTGTGTCCAGCCTGGTCCACCTCACTGGTGGGCTGGTCCTGCCAATAGTATTCTCAGTACTCATCATCGGAGAGGAGGGCCAAACGAATTCAGAGAATGGGGAGATAGACATTTTCTGGGAGACGGTAGATCAATGGTATTAGCCCTGCAGCTTCAAATAGTTCGAAAAGAGTGGTACGCACTCTCCTGAGATGGTGGAGACTGTTGCCAGTGATAATCTGATGGGGAAGGCCCAATTCCTCGATAGTGTGTGAAGAGGCTAGTAAATCCACAGTGAGCCTGTGGGAATGAATGTAGAAAGAGTAGAGCCTAAGTAATAGGGGAAGAAAAATGTCATTCTCTCGACGAATGACTTGTTCCAGAGCAAATATGGTGTCTGGGGAATCCAAGAGATCAAAGATGAATCCCATCACATGGGAGTCTGTGAGTCGGTCTAGATGAAGTAGGGGGCAATCTTCTAAAGAGGGAGGAATGGAGGGATCTGCCATTCTAGATTTGTAGTTTGGTAGTGGGACGAAAAGAAGGTATAAATGTAATTGGGGAAAAGGTTAAGTCAGAAGGGCAAAGTTGAAAGGGAATGGAATTGAGTGTTCCTTGTCTGGAAGAAGGAAGAGAATCAGGGTTTCATTGAAAAGCAAAAAGTTCTTGAAAGGCTCGGGCTGCATCTTCAGACTCACCATCCTGGATTGGTGTTGCCGGTCCAGCCCCCATTGGTGGTGTCCTCCCCTGGAAATGTCACCAAGAAACTCCAAGTCCACGTGGCCTGGGGTAACTCCAATGACTGGGTAGGATCAGGGAGGTTGTGATCAGCAGGGAGAGCTGGTTGTGGCAGAGCTGAGATGGTGACAGCATAGCGCACATCATTCTGAAGGCTAATGATGCATCAGTGAGAGTCCCAGATGCAGAGGCCAAGAAGAAAAAGGGGGAAGAAAATAAAGGCAAAATAAAGAATAAGGAGGACAAAGGCAGGGGTTGGAAGAGCAGGGAAGGAAAACATGGTAACTATTTATATAGTAGGGGTTTTCTCTTTCAGCTGGAGTGTCTTCGTTGGCTGGTTGAGGGGAAATCCTTGGGGTGAGCTGCTTTATATGCATTTAGTAGTTGGCGAGCCCCTGTTAGGTTCTGTTCCGGTTCCCAAGTGTTTTCTGCTGCAGAATATCCTTTTCAGGAGACCAGGTACTGTCATCAGCCTGTGGTACCTTGATGGCTTAGGATTTGTTGGACCTCGTACTGGTCTTCTCCTGCGATGACATTGGGTGGTGGATTGATGGAGTTGGGGCCATGTTCCACAGTCTCCCGATATGGGGAGAGTAAGGAGGCATGGAACACAGGGTACACCTTCCAAGTGGGAGGAAGCCGCAATTGGTAGACCATGGGGGAGATTACCCTTTCTATCTCGAATGGACTTTCCTGTTGGGGGGCTAGTTTGCGAGAGGTGTACCACATTTGGAGGTTCTTGTTATCTAGCCAGACCTTATCGCCAGCCTTCCAAGGCTGGAACTTTGATCTGACTTGTTCTACCATCTGTTGCCTGGCTACATGATGGGCATGTTGCATCTCCTCCTGAGCTCATTTTAGGAGTGTGAGTTGTTCTTCCAGAGCTAGGAGGAATGTTTTCCCCAGGGATGGGTAAGCATGGAGTTCATATCCCATCATGAGAGAGAATGGGGTTTGTTTGGTGACAGAATGAATGGTAGCATTGTGGGAGAATTCAGCCATGGGCAAGAGGTCTGACCAAACGTGAGGGTTACCCTGGCAGAAGATTCGCAGATGGGTTTCTAATTCTTGGTTTATGCATTCTGTTTCTCCATTGGTTTGTGGGTGATAGGCTGTAGAGAGGGCAATGTCATATTCTAGGAGTTGTGTGAGTTCTCGGGCAAAGGCGGATGCAAACTGAGGTCCTCTATTGGAGATGCACTTGTTGTGTAAGCCAAATCAGGGGAAGACTTTCTGGAAAAAGAGAGAGGCAATGCCCTTTGTGTCGATGCTTTTGGTACAAGGAGCAAAAATTACTCCCTTTGTAAGGCCGTGGTTGACCACGACCAGGATGGAATCAAATCCGGCAGATAGGGGGAGATTGGTAATGAGATCAACAGAAATGGACTGAAATGGATGAGTGGCGGTGCTAGCGATGGGGTTAGCTGGTGGCACCATGGGGTGTGTGAGAACTTTTGATGCTTGACAAGTGGCACAGCCAGAGATGTACTTTTGCATGAAACTGGAAAGGCCTGGCCACCAATAGTCACGCTGTAACAGGTGTAAGAGCCAGAAAAAGCCGGCATGTCCCCCTGTGCCGGAAGTATGAATGGAGTGAACTAGATCTCGACAAGCAGGTTTGGGGATGTAGAGTCGTCCTTTGTAGTAGAGTGATCCATTGTCAAACGTCCAGTCAGCAGGGGAGATGCAGGGGAGGATGGATCTGTCCTCAGCTAAGGCTGCGAGTGCGTTGATGACAAAAGGGTCAGAGGAAGTAGACTGAGCAATTTTCTCCTTAAGGGTGAGATCTACAGTGTGGACGAACTGTTCTGTAGGAAGGAGGGTAACATCTTTATTGTTGGATTCTGTGTTTTCGTTGGAGGAGCAGGAAAGGGCATCGGTGGGTGCCATTCCCAATCCTAGAACATGCTTGAAAGTAAGGTTGAAATCCTGTAGGAACAGCATCCAGCGTGCCTGTCATCGTGATAGCTTTTGGGGTTGGGGAAAGTAGGTGAGATTCTTGTGATCTGTGAGAATAGTCACTTGGTGTTGCGTTCCAGTAAGATAGTTTCACCATTCCTCCAAAGCATGGATAACTGCAAGCAACTCGCAGTCATAGATGTTGTAGTTCTGTTCTTCTGGGGAAAAGGTCTTGGAGAAATAAGCATTTGGGTAAAGGTCTCCATTGACATCCTTCTACATGAGGACTGCTCCACACACTACTAGGGAGGTGTCGGTCATGACAAAGAACAGGTGTTCAACCTTTGGCAGCTGGAGAACTGGTCAGGTGCAGAAGGCTTTCTGTAGGGCCAGGAAAGCTTTCTGGCAAGGATCCATCCAAGTCCAGGTGGCCCCTTTCTTCGTGAGATCATGTAGGGGTCTGTAGATTTTGGAAAAGTTGGGGATGAATTTCTGATAGAAATTGCAGAACCCTAAGAAGGAACAGACAGCTTTCACTGATTGTGGGGGAGTCCACTCACTGATGGCTTTTAGCTTTACCAGATCGAGAGTGATATGTCCTGGATGGATGATCATCCCTAAATATTCTACTTCATTGACATCAAAGAAGCATTTGGAGAGCTTCAATAATAATTTATGTTCTCTCATTCTTTGTAGCACTTGTTGTGTTCATTGATGATGGAGTTCTAGATCCCCATCAGTATAGATGATGAGGTCATCCATATAGATCAACAGCCATCCTTCTGCAACCATATCTCAAAATATGTCATCCATGAGGGCTTGGAATGTTGGGGGAGAGTTGCAGAGGCCAAAGAACATCACCATAAGCTCAAAAAGACCAAAAGGAGTGATGAATGTGGCTTTCCATTCATCACCTTTCTTGATCCAGACATTGTTGTATCCCCATCATATGTCAAATTTGGTAAAGATGGTAGAACTCTTTAATTGATTGATTAATTCTGAAATCAAGGAGAGAGGATAGGCATTTTTGACAGTATGCTGATTGAGATATCGGTAATCTTGACAAGGATGTAGTCTCCCATCTTTCTTTGAGACAAAAAAGAAGGGTGAGGCCTGCGGTGACTTAGAAGGTCATATCTTTCCTGATGCGAGGTGTTCATCCACAAACTCTTTGCATGCTGCCAACTCTTTTGGGTTCAATGGATACGCTTTTGCTACCTTGGAAAAGAAGTCACACATGACATCTATAGCATGATCATAGGGCCATTTTGGAGGTAATTCTCCTTTTGTTGGTTCACCGAATATGTCTAAATACTGTTGGAACTCTTTGGGTAGTTCCGCATTGGTTGTTTTCGCTTTTTGCACTAACTTGGTGGAGAGGGTGGTCCTGGTGATAGAGAGATGATCCAATTCTAGATACCTCATGAGGTATCTTTGCTCAATAGGGTCAATTCATGGAGTGTGGATGGGTGGAATGGAGACTACTCTGGTTTTCCAATTGATATGTGGGTTAGCTTCTTGTAGCCAAGTAATCCCTAGGATTAGCTGTTCCTTTCTGCAGTCAATAACCAAGAAAGTTCGCAATTCCTCTTGTTCCATGATTCGAAGGGTAAGAGTGACTGAGTATCGGATGAGGCCCCCTTGGTTGTTGGATCTGTCAACGTTGTTTGCAATGAATAGGCATGGAAGTCTGTTTGTTTTCCACCCATTTGCTTGGACTAGATATTTGTGGACAAAGCATCCAGTAGCCCTGCTGTCGATGAGGGCTTTCATGTCAATGGGTTTTTGTGAGTCGGATTTGTACAGTTGAACTGGAAGTTTGATTGCTCTAGAGTTTGTTCCTAGTACAAAAACCAGTGCAAGATCTATAGGAGGTGTAGCCACTGATTCTACCCTCCTTGTTAAAAATCCTGTTCTATCATAGTCACCCAGACTTCCTGTTCTTCTTCAGGAGTCATGCAGACTTTAAGGATTTGGAGAAGTTCATTCCTGGAGAGGTCACTGTTCTGGATAAATTCTCCCAAGGCATCGGTCTCTACCGCAGCTATCATGGTCTGGGAGTGCTGATAGCAGGCATTTCCTGTGGGCTGAGACCCTCCTCCTTTCCTGTGGTTGTTGGAACAACAACCTACACAGTGGCATATGAAGCATTTGTCATTCTTCATATGTTCCGCTCTTTCAGTAGGAGAGAGTCGAATGGAATCAATGTCCATAGCGTTTGGATCACGACTGGGGATAGTCCAGGCTGTGGACATGAATGGGAGGTAGTGAGTTCACTCCCTGATTTTCCTAAGTCTCCTGAAGTTCTTGTCAAAAGTATGTGCCCTTTTGATCCAATCCTTCCAAGTTTCTGGTTGGGGATTGAGCATAGCTATTGCATTGGCCAGCTTCCCATCTACTCCTCTTCTCAGGACATCGATAAGAATGTCATCATGTCCTTTATCTAGCACACTTCGATAGGCCTGTAACTTGAAGGCTGAAGCATAAAAGTCGAAGTTTCCTCATTTGAGCCTCTGGGATACGTTCTTTTCCTCTGCGTCTGGGAATTTGCTTTGCTTTAAATCATAGATAACATTCCAAGCATGTTCCTTCTGCCCAGAGGGAACGAATGTGGTGTGGAAGGCCACCAAGAAGTCACCATAGGTAGAATCTGGGGCTCTGTTGTACCAACTTTCTGCGAAAGCAGCCCCTCTTCCTTTTGTTAGTTTGTTGAGACAGGTGAGGATCATTACTGGCTCGTCTTTCTTATAGATGTGGTCATTGATCGCAAAGTACATGTTCATAGACATGATCCATCTCTTGGCATCCTCAGACTGTCCACTAAAATCTCCTGAGAGAGCTGCACGAAGTTCTCCTTTCTTCTCTGCTTGGGTAGCAGTAATGTCAGCCATTTCTTCATCGCTATCTGTTTTCTCAGATACTGTGGGTTCCACTCTGATGAGAGGGGAGGGTAGTGGTGATGGGGTGGTCAGTTCTGCTGTGGTCACAATCAGTCCTGCTGGCTGGACAGGGGCTAACAATGAGGAGGAAGGTCGTCTCCTTCTTACTGGGTTCGCGGCAGGGGAAGGTCTTCCTGCAATGTATCACAAAACTGGTGAGGCGCTCTGGTATGGATTTTTGTATGGTAATGGCTGGGTTGACTGAGACAGAGTTCCTTCATCCTCAGTGTAGAACACTTCTTTGTGTTCCTCATCTGATACCCTTGAGGCACAGTACAATGTGATGTTGGTGGGTGGGACCCTACTGCTGGGAAGCAGGGGTCTTATGGACAAGCTAGTTCTTTTGTTACATGTACGCGTAGTTCCTAGCTGTCAAGCACGCCTCAATAGTGGCATGAGACTAATAGAGATCCTGGTCTCACTATCCCCTTGCAAAGGGACTTGTGGATGACTAGCAACTACACATAGATTGCATAGAACTAGCTGGGGAAAAGTACTGTACATGGACTCATATAAATACCTAAGCATTGCTGTACCAACTGGATGTGGTAGTACCACCTATAGTAGTTGGAGTTACTTGATATGGGAATGAGGGAAATGCAGCGTGATGAGAGACACACTGTGGGAGTGGTAATGTCTGAATGTGGAAGTGTAACTGTAGAAGTACAAATAAGGAAGGCAAGCTCACAGGATAGTTAACAGATCGAGGTATAGCGGCAGGGTTTCCTCATTGAGGGGAATCACTGCATCTAATTGGTTTAGGAAGGGGAGAGAGTCGTCCACATATGATGATGGAAATAGTGTGCCGAGGGAAGGACTAGTGAACGTGACTGTAGATTGGGTGAGCCCATATTGTACCATAACAATATGAGGAACAACAAGTGTTTCATATGTCACCAAGTTGGATGCTGGTCTACCAACCATAAGAAGGGAGGAATCCATCCCTTGACAAGAAACCAACCCCAGATGGCTGTAGTGCAGACAACCACAGATGCATTAGGAGAGTTCATTCAGAACAGTGATCTCTCTAGAAATGAGCTTCTATGAAGTCTCAAAGTCTATACCTCCCCTGATGAAGAACAGGAAGTTCAAACCACTACCTTAGAACAGGATTTTTGACAAGGAGGACAGAGGAAATGGCTGTACCTCCAATAAACCTCACACTAGTTTTTGTATTAGGAATGAACTCTAGAGCAATCAAACTCCCAATTCAACTTTATGAAACTGGTATGAGAAAACCCATTGCAGTAACTGCTCTTGTCAACAGCAGGGTAACTGGGTGCTTTATCCATAAGCACCTAGCACAAGCAAATCAGTGGAAAACAAACCAACTCCCTTGACCATTTGTCACAAACGATGTAGATGGATCCACAAATCAGGGAGAATTAATTCACCATTCTGTCACATTGAAACTGAAGATTGGGAAACAAGAAGAAATGTGCCAGTTCTTGGTATTGGACTGTGGAAAAGAACAAGTCATCCTAGGAATGATGTGGCTCCAGGAAGCAAACCCAAAGATTGATTGGATGACTGGAACTGTGGAAGTACCACCTCTGGAAGAAAAGAGTGATACAGTCAAACAATGCTACCTCTTGTGGTACCTAGGAATAGATCACAACACTATTGCTAGGACCACCCTATCCATGGAGATCACTCAGAAAACCATGTCTATCAAGGTCATTCTTCCAGAAAAATTTACTGAATACAAAGATGTTTTTGAGAAGCCCACAAGAGGAGAACTACCCCTGTCTTGACCCTACGACCATGCTATAGAAGTTACACATGACTTCTTACCAAAAGTAGCAAAGGCCTATCCACTTAATCTAAAAGAATTAGCTGTCTGCAAGGAATTTGTGGATGAACACCTTGCTTCTGGGAAATTTTGTCCCTCGAAGTCTCCACAAGCCTTGTCCTTCTTTTTTGTTCAAAAAAAGGATGGAGGGCTTCAACCATGTCAGGACTATAGATATCTAAACCAGCACACCATAAAGAATGCATACCCACTTCCCTTAATCACAGATCTCATTGATCAATTAAAAGACTCTACTATTTTCACCAAATTCAACATATGCTGGGGATACAACAACATTCAAATAAAGGAAGAAGACACTTGGAAAGTGGCTTCATCACTCTGTTCAGACTCTACAAACCAATAGTAATGTTCTTCAGGCTCTGCAAATCCCCTCCAACCTTTCAAGCTCTCATGAGTGATGTGTTCCGAGATATGGTAGCTGAAGGGTGGCTCCTGATCTACATGGATGATCTCATGATCCATACAAATGGGGATTTGGCACTCCATCACCAGTGAACAAAAAGAGTACTTCATCACATGAGGGAACATAAACTGTACCTCAAACTCTTGAAGTGCTTTTTTGATGTCAATGAAGTAGAATACTTGGAGATGATCATTCACCCAGGCTAGGTGACATTAGACCCAGTAAAACTACAGGCTATCCATGACTGGAAACTCCCATGCACTGTCAAAGCCATTCAATCATTCCTTGGCTTTTGTGATTTCTATTGCAAATTCATTCCCAACTTTTCAGAGATTAGTCACCCCCTTCACAACTTAACTAAGAAAGGGGTCTTCTGAGAATGGACAGACCAATGTCAACTAGCCTTCCTCACATTGCAGTGGTTGTTCTGCACTCGCCCCATTCTTCAATTGCCTCACATTGAACATCCATTCTTTGTCATGACTGACGCCTCCCTCATTGCCTGTGGGGAAGTATTAATGTAGAAGGATTGTAATGGTGACCTCTACCCAGTAGCCTATTTCTCCAAAACCTTCTCTCTGGAAGAACAAAATTATGTCATCTATGACCAAGAACTGCTGGCTGTTATTCAGGTGCTGGAAGAATGGTGACATTACCTCTTAGGAACCCAACACCAAGTAATGGTGATGACTGACCACAAAAACCTCACCTACTTTCAACAACCACAGAAACTTTCTTGACAACAAGCCTGCTGGATGCTGTTCCTGCAGGACTTTGATCTTACAGTCCAACACATCCCTGGATCACGCATGGCCCCAGCAGACACACACTCTCACTCCTCAACTACTGATACTGAGCTTGACAACCATGAGATAACCCTGCTCAAGGGAGTGCATTTTGTCCATGCTTTGGATGTTGTTCTTTGTGACAAAATTATCCAATCATCCTCTAAGGACCCCTTTGTGCTTGATGCCCTAACTGCTCTAGAGCAAGATCACTCTATCTTACCTCATGTATCTCATCAAGACTAGCATTTTGATCAAGGGTCCCTCTATTTCAAAGGATGACTCTATGTTCTGGAATCAGCACACTGAGATCTTATCCATTCTGTCCATACCTCGGCCACAGGTAGACATGCCAGCTATTTCTGGCTGTTACACCTGTTA